>JAGKTI010012315.1:13704-24827 GCA_018397915.1 Birgus latro | reverse complement strand
ACTTGGTGATCGACTAGAGCAGTGACGGTCTCATCTTTACTGATTAGAGTTTCTTTTTTGTTTTTCCTAGGCTTAAGGCTATTTAGCTATTTGTCTGAGTGCTTGAGTGAGTGCATTTCCCTTTCCTTGATTTTGAATTGATTAATGTTATGCAAATATATTTTCTTGTAATTAATAAATTTACAGTTCGTTTTCTTGAGCTTTGTTAAATGTAACAGTCGTGTTTGATTTCCCCACATATTTAGTACACTTTTGCTACTCCAAGTCAGCACAACTCCTTATATTAATCACGACTGGTACTTAGGCCAGCTCTTGATATTAATTCTTAAATCCGTTGTGCCAGCTAGGAGTTTGGCTCAGCCAAGATCCTGTTTATTATTTTTATTATTATTTTTTGAATGTTAAGGGGAGAAACTAACTTTCTCAGAGGCCAACAGTACAGTAATACAGCCTTCCTGAGCGTTTAGACTCTGCTGTGTACTGTTAAGAAAGTTTATAAATTCTCGACTCTAGAGAATTGGCAAAGTAAGCCATCATAAAAGTGAAATCGCTATTTGATTTCACGAGTCGATTCTCTCGTGATAATCGACTCTATAGTTATTCCTAGCATTCATAGCTACATAAATCATTTTCCCCCTGACACCGCCATCATGATCATCATCATCATTAGATCATTATCATTATCATTACCAATGCTATCACCACTGTTGTGAATAATGCTAATGCAGCAGATGTAGGTGTACGGAGGAGTACAAGATAAAGCTTAAGAGAAATATGCCATCCACACAAGAGCAGCCAAGATCTCCTCTAGCGTAAAGAGTTTTTAACTTTGAAGCTATAATATCAATCGTAAAAAGGTATTTTCCTCTCGCTAACTTCTTGATGCAGTACCAGCTTAACCCCATCAGGACACAAGAAATAAAAAGAAATTATCTTGTGTGAGGATAAACAAGAAATCGTTCTATATAATGCCTTAAGAAGGGCATGGAAAAGCAAGGTACAGACCACTTTACACGTCCACACAACATGACCACCTATGCTCATTCCTTAAAAAAAAAAACAAAAAAAAACTAATACCATAACACCAGTTCTGAATGTGTTAACTCCAGTATATATAAAATACAAGAGTGGTTGGTTCTTAGTGCTTACATGGTGGTAGGTTGGGCTGTATATTGTCTTTTTTTTTTTCCCCTTCATGTATTTGACTTTGTGTAAAGAAGAGTCGATGGGTCTTAGTGCGTACTTGGTGGTAGACTGGGTTGTACATTGTTTTTTTTTCTTATGTATTTGACTGTGTACAGGAGCTAGGAAACCTATACCCAAGGTTCAGTACTAGTAGCTCATCTAATGTTTGTCAACAAAGGACTTGTCCCTGGCAGTCCTTGAGGAAGATTCCCAACCCCTTTCAGCTCAGCTCATTGTCAAATGTACTCATATTCTGAAGGATTGATCTAGCTAGTATTCAAGGAGGTTCATCTCTACCTAATATCTAAGGTTCATCGATTTCATGTATCGACAACCCAGTATTCAACTTGAGGGAGTAACCCAAACCGTCAGGGATATGACCCCGTAACTTTGTGATTGGCAACCCACTACTGTACATACTCCACCACCTTACCGAGCTAACGTAACGTACCTGTAACAGAGCGTGATGGAGGTGGGGGGAGTTTGGAGCGGCTGGGTGTGAGCAGCGTGGAGGAGCTGCGGCGGCGGTACGGAGGTGGTGATAGTGAAGGAGGTGAGGGGGTGGGGGTGGCAGGGCTGCACCTCACCACCCTTCACCTGGCCGCCATCGCTGCCACCGTCGTCTTCATGGTTGTCGTCACCACCGCAGGCCTCTGTGTCGTCGCCAGGTACAGGTACGCTGAAACATAATTATTAACTATTAAGCCTCGAGCACACAGTGGTTTGCACATTCGCATTATAAAGTGTTTTAATCCAGTCTGATCACTGACTGAAACGTGTGTGTTACTCTGCTAATATTCCGGTAGGTGCCACTGTTCTGAAGCAGTACAACCCCGCGAATTGAGTCATGCTATTTCGGGCTTCTGAGGGGTAGCAAATTCTTTAGAAAAGATGACGCTTTTGGGTAACAAAAGACCATCCATTATTATTCTTCACTGCATCATGTGAAAGCATACTTCTGTGAGGAAAGATGATAACCGTTTTTTGCTTTGCAAGCCAAGGAGCATGCTAGTTTTATTTATTTCATCAGTGTTGTTAATTTAAAACATCCCACAAGTATAATCAGACACTCTGTTCAGTCATGCGATTATGTAGTAGTGACTTGTGTAAATGTAAACTGTTCCCTTTTTTATTTGTCTGAGTTAGTATTGCATCTGATCTGTGCATCTGAATCCAAATATTCAGTTATCACATGTACAGTACAGTCATGTCTCGCAGATTGTATGAAGTCTTTTAATTGTCTTTTTGCTTATAACCTTCCAAAAAGTTGTGAGTTATTTATCTTTTATAGGGTTTATAAAAGCTTATGTCCATGACTTCTGTATTTGTGCACATTTATGATGTCAGAAAAGTAACTATGTTTTGTGATTAGACTGCATATGTTAACAAATCGATAGATATAAATATAAACAAACGGACAAGCAGATAAAAATAAATAAACAGACAAATGGAAAGATAAACAGACGGAAAGTATATAATGATGTCTTGTCTCTCAGAACACAGTACACGGCCACCAGGACAACGCCACGACCCACCGCCTTGCACGTCATCAAGAATCACACACTGGACCCCCTGCTGGCTGTGTAGAGCCTTTTCCTGCCCTGTCTTGCCTCACACCAGTTTGCCCTACTTCGTCCTGTCCTGCTCCATTATACTCCGCCCTGCCCTACCTCATCCTGCCAAACTCTACCCTTCCCTACCCTACCTAACCCTGTCATGCCTTTCATCACTCTGCCCTGCCTCAACTTGCCCTGTCTTGTTCTGCTGTACCTCACCTTGTCATGCCTTCCATCACCTTGCCCAGTCATGCCGTCCTGCGTCCCACCCTATCGTGCTTGTCAATAAGTATATGTGGGTTGCATAGAGTCCACATAACTTTGTACAAGTCATGCCTTCCCGTTCATCCACTATACTCCCTCTCATCTTGGTCTCGCACAACCCTATAGCATCATATCTTGTCGCTATTATTGCTCCAGCCGTAAGCTTCACCTAAAACATTGGGTGAGGTCGGATCCAAAATCAGAGACGGCATAAAAGTGGGAAACTATCAAACGTCATACCCAGTGAGGTGGGGCGCACAGTCACTCACACCTTCATGTCACAAAGTCATTTGAACTTTCTATTGTGTTATTCTTTATAGTGTTTCATATCCCTGTCGGGCTGTCTTCTTGTCATATTCCTCTCTTGAATACCTTAGCTATCCTAAGTCTTACGTTGTTCAGTCGCATCTCTTACCATTCCAGACAGCCACACTAGTCTGTCCCCTTTAATTACACCCTGGGCAAGCTGAGGACCCAGATCCGAGGATTCCCGAGAGAATATAAACGTCATTCCTATATCGCATCTTTCTATTCTCTTGCATACTAGTTATATCGTTATAATACGTAGTTTATATAACTAAACCAGAGAAAAAGAGTGTCAGCGAACCACGTGGACGAACAAATTAGTAAGGAGGTGCGTCAGCCCATGAGAACACAGCCCTTAATAAAGGTTGCAGTTGTCACAGAAAAACATCACCCTCAAATAAAGACTGTATCAGCCCAAAATGTTATTTACTGTAGTATCTAACCTGTAATGTACAGAAATACACTACACGGAGATATTTTGATTCGTAATGCAGATAGATACAGTATACAGCATAATATGTATGCAATGACACATAAATTATACATTTGTTAGCTAGACAGACAGGCTTACAGATGGTTGCTAACCAAAATTTTTTGTGTAACAAGATATGAAACCAGGAACAAAATGTGTCCTCATATGTAACCATCAAGCCAGACCACAACTTATCCTTTCAGTACGATGACGACCTTTGTATTTTATCCTTTCATAATAATTAGAGACGACGCAGGATCTTCATTCCTCTTACGATACCAACAAGAGTACGGGTTAAGCATTTATTTTCATTATTATCTGTAACGTGTAATAGGCGTCCGTACTGAAAGTCTGGAACGTGTTCGAGCAAGCGAGCGAGCAAGTAAGGCAGTGCTGAATATTGTCTCACGTGGCTCATCATCTTCCTCTGATTTCCTGACCTGAAAATACTAAAAAAAACATATTAGATTACACCAAAAATATTCCCTCACACTTCCTAAAACCACTACTCCTCTTGTATTAATTTTAGGTCTACGGCCAAACAGAAGGTATTATTTGTTTTGAAAAGGCCAAATCTGGTTGCTCTCAGCAATCGTCGGAAAATACTGCTGTGCTACTCACGCAACCTTGGACCATTACTTCTTGAGCAGCCAGCTGTTACGCTAATTTGCCTTATAAAAAAAAATCGTTTCCTCGATTTACAGAAAAACTATTGGGAATTACGGGTTGTATATTGAATTTAAATAATTGAGGATTTTTGTGATTTCCAAATTGGTGTTTATCTTTCTTCTAACTTCAGAATTGGCTGAGATATCCCAAAAAAGTTCGCTACTGTACTACAGAGTTTTCCTCCCGACCCCTGCCCCCATTTTTTGCTGATGCGATAAATCTTTCGCTCGGGTATATATGCCGGGGGTCCAAACTGCGATTAAATTTGGTGTTCTTGCTCGCTTCGCTCGCTCGAACAACGAATATAAATCGTCGTTCCTGTCTCCTTAGCTACGTTAATTTATTTAGAGTCTGTTACTGCCCTTGTTATTGCTGTCTTCCTCTTCTCCCTACTAGACATTTTTTTTTTATTGTTTTCTCTTCTCTTATCCGAGTTCGTTGATAAACGTGGCAGCTGGACAAATCCTGACAACCTACCGAGAATACAGTGCAGCCTCTTAGCTGACAGGACATTAGCATCCAAGCCAACGAGTTCATAGACCAACAATTAAACTTAATGGAGGTAAGTTCTACGTTCTAAAGAGGGCAAGTGTTTCTTTAGCTGAACAAAATGACCTAGAGGTAACGAGAACAAAATACCAATGTGGAGCTCTAACCACTAAAACGTTAACTTTGCAGGAGTGCCACAAGAAACTGTCCCCACCACAGGCCTTCCAGCACGAGGAGCCTGCTTGTCAATCTTAAGAGCCAGTGTAGTCCACTTCAGTGGCCAGTTCGTGCTTTATGCTACCTCTGATGATATGCTGCCCAGCGACAAATTGATATTCATACTGCACAAAATTGTATATGAAAGATGTCATCCCCCCCGTTATTATACTGGCACCACAGAGAACTGTAGTAAAGTTCTTCACATGTGGAAACTTGCGGTAGGGAGGAGGGCACCAGAGTGTGAAGGCTATAAATCCCTGCTCTAGTAGATGCGTGATTTTACAAGGTTGATACCAGTTTACTGTACTACCTACCTAAAATAATAGAGTTTTTCAATCAGTGTGTGCTGTATGTTTTCCTGGTGGTCTGTAGTGCATACAGCTGGGTGTGGTAACACTGTTGTCTACTGTGCTGAGGATGGTAACACTGTCCAACTGAGATGATGGAGGCAGATGAGGACTTGCACCCAATCTTGTTGAGCTTGACTTCTAAACTACGTGGAAATAATGGACTATGATAAAACAGATAAACCATCGACCCACATCCAGGCACGCTGCCGCGAATTTGTTTAGGAGGAAGATTCCAGTTGTCGCGAAATGTCTCCTAAAAGAACTGGGGAGCGTCTGGCCACAGATCCAGAAATTAAGGGTTTTAAAAGTTGTCAAAAAGAAATCGATCACCTCCTTCAGCCACTTACTGGGTTACGAATTACATTCTTCCCTCACTCTTGGTAATGAATGTCGAGGGTATCTACATAATGTGCATCAGAAAATGAAATGCTCAAAACTGTGGCACAAAGTGTTTTGGAGTTGGAGACTTGGTCAGTTCCAGGTTCAGTTCTTGGGAAGGTATATCCGACGGCATCGTTTTCCTACCAATTACGAAATAAATGGCTGTTCTTAGATTTTATGTACAGAGGGCAGGATGGCTCAGTGGCAGAGTGCCTGACTCGAGACCAATTAAGGGTCGAGAGTTCGCGCCCAGCCCGTGTAGCTGATTTGCAGAGAAAGGTAGCGCTCTCCCTTCACCTGGCAGGTCTATATGATTTGTCAAGGTCTAGCTCGGGGTTTCCCCATGTAAATTCCCCCCACCCCCCTCCAAAATAATAATAATTTTGAGTTGTTAACCCCTTGCCTAGAGGTAGTTAAAACAGAAGACACTCAGCAGAACGCAACAAGAAATAAGGGATGCTCGAGAGAATGCGAATAGGTAATGCTTTAGTTGGTTTTTCACCTGACGGATGAAATTCAATGAACCTTAGTTGTATATGGTAGAAATGAGTCTCACTGGGTAGGCTACTAGTGAAATCGACCCAGCCTGGTTACAGCTGGCCAGCAAATGGGCTGAAAGGGGGTTAAGAGTCCTTGTCAGGTTGGAACAACCGTCCTGTAGGAAGAATAAGGTAAGTCAGTGACAAGACTTGATGGTGAATGACATAAGTGTAAAACACAATAACTTTGCTCTAACGGTGGGCTGTAGGATAAGTCCTCGTGAAAATAGAAGGTAAAGTGCACCGTAAATATATGCGGATTATAAGTGTGAATAAGAAAGAATAATAGGTGTAAACGAAAACACTCTGTGTACATGAAAGAGGCTAATCTGTATATACGACGGTCAAAATTCAGGTCTCCGGTAGAGTCCGGGCAACGCCGGGTAACCCTGCAGCCCAATTTTTAGCGTGGAGACTCAAATGACCTCCAGTTCAGACATAGGCTATGTGAGGTTAACCTCCGAGGTCATTTGAGGTCACTGGTCGGAGGTAATTTGGTGTCACCGGTAACAGTAAAGAAGAGCGCACAAATACTGTGCGTTAGTCTGCTAAAGCTGAAATCGAAAGTTCCAGGACCTTTTTTAATCCTTCTTCAAACGCAAAAGAGGTACATGATCTTTCTGGAGTAGAAAGATTGAACTAGAACAAATAGGGTTAGAGTGTTCGCTTTTTTGGCCCGGGCAACGCCGGGTACCCTGCTAGTGTGTAAATAAAAGGTTGCAACACATGTAAATAAAGAGGGATACTTTTAATAAAGGATGATAATATGCAAAGACCAATGATAAGTGCAAATTACTGCTAATACAGTACGTGTAAAAAATATTAGAATATTAGGGAAAAGGTGTGCAAATAAGGAAAGGATAATATGTGTACATAAACGAGGATAACGACTGTCAATGCACATTAAAAAAATAATAATAATAACACGCATAGCGCATACATATGGAAGGATAATTCATGTCATTAAAGGCTGCGTAAGGCCGGTAAAAACTGAACACAAAGCTGGTTAATAATACTTCAACAAACTTAGTTACTATTTATTAGTTGATGAGTAACTGTGGTGGTGTACCAGCTGCTGAGATTATGAGTCAGCTGTAAAGCAGTGGTAAGAAAAAATAATTAGATACAAAATTATACGGAAACTCGAACTCTCCTAATCCCTTCAACTCTATGAAGTCTCTCTTTTTCTCTCTCCTCTCATTTTATTTTGCTATCTTCAGACCACTGTAGTCCGCTGAATACAGGTACAAAATTATACGGAAACTCGAACTAGCATAATCTTTTCAACCCGAATAAGTTTTTTTTTTTTTTTTTCTCTCTCTCTCTCTCTCTCTCTCATTTCATTTTGCTATCTTCAGACCACTTTTTTCCCGTTAAGATAGAAATTATATGGAAACTGCCTTAATTCCTTCAACCCAAAGTCGTCTCTCTCCCTCTCTCTCTCTCCGTCAAAGTGTAAATTATTGGTTCCAGTTCGATTACTTTTTTAAAATTTATTTTTGCTGTCTTTAGACGATTGTATTTAGCTTAGGAGACATTATCAATGGATTGGTTGACTATAGCCCTTATTTACCCCTTTCCCACCAGGGGGCTGTACTCTAGAGAGAGAGAGAGAGAGAGAGAAACTTGTCCGGAGGTGACGCGTCTACCATTCACTACTCAATATAGGGCTGCCACCGGGTGACTCTAATTGGGTGATAAGTCAAATGGTTTCTCATAAATTAGGAAACCATTTACAACTCTGGGTGTTGACCATATAACCAAAACCACAATTCCCTGCGTGTTGCGAATGCGACGTGGATGGTTAATGACCTCTTGGAAAAAACACTGAACTAAAAGGACAGAAGTGGCTCAGAATCGGGCGCCGACAGTTAAGGCTCAAGAACCAAATAGAGGACGTTTAGAAGATGGCGATGTAGAATGTCAGGGGCACGAATGACGAAGTGAAAGAACCTCCTGCTTTCCATTCTCTCCACACCGACAAACCACCTCAAGGTACTTCTAATACTTTCCAGACTATCCACATCAACACACAACACTCCCGTACTTCCCCATTTTCCTGCTTGTCTCTCCCCATTATTCCATATGCTCCTCTCGGATACCCAATTTCCACTCCCCTTAACTCTTACGTTCTTCCTAATTCATCCTCTAAAACACTCATACTCAAAACGTATTCTATTCTATTCATTGTAATTAACTGGTATCTCAGTTCAGCTCATCACCTAGTGTAACTAATCACCCTAACCCATCCCACAAAATATTTAAAAGCTACTAAGCTACCAGTACGTGTTGCTCTGACTCAACATGTTCACTGCGTCAGTCGTTACCGTACCCACTCATCCTAAATAATTCTCTGAATTACCAGTACCCGTCTCGGTACGGCTTCTGCTTTAATAATTTCCCTTACTAGTTATCCACTTAACCCATATCATTCACCATCCTAACTCATCTTTTATGACTATCCATAAACAGTTTATTAGCTGCGTAGTTACATCTACTAACACACCATATTCATCACTTACCCAGTGTAACTGACTAACCGAACTCATGTCTAAAAGTACACACAATCAACTTATTAACTATGAAAAGTACTTAGTTCTACAAACTTCTTACTTACCCACCTTACTCATCAACCTAACTCATTTGTATAAAACTTCGCACAAACAACTTCGTAGCTACGTAAGCAAATCTAACTTATATTCGTTACTTACCCACGTTACTGATCGACCAAACTGATTTGTCTAAAACTACTTACAGCAGATTCATTAATACCGTACGTACTCAGATCTAATAACTATATTATTTACCCATTTCCCTCACCGGAATCACGCTCCTAACTCATCCTCTTGGCCAGCAGCTCCGGGTTGACCTTGAAACAGACAGGGGGCAGTCCCTTGACCCCCAGGCCGGCGATGGCAAACACTCCCCCGCTCTGGGTATCCTTCTTCAAATTCTCCTCACTCAACCCCGTCTGAGAATGATTGGGTCAGAATTATTGATATTTTGGGGAGAATTAGTTAGGATCGTCACATTACCTATGGTTGATTTACCCTTGTTTGGTGATTTGCATCTTTTGGCGGTTTATACCAAGCAGCTCCCAAGGCGTGAATACGACATTACTGTGGTTCTACAGCCATTCCATGACAATACTTCGTGACAACTAGGGCCATATTCCAGAGTACATCTCTTGTCATGGCTCAGTGGCAAAAGTGTGTGTGTGTGTGTGTGTGTGTGTGTGTGTGTGTGTGTGTGTGTGCGTAGCTCACCCTGGCTGACGTGACGTAGAGTGTATCGTAGTCTTTGCCTCCCCAGCACACCGAAGTGACGTGCGGCGCCGGGATCTCCACCTGCCTCACCACCTTGCCCACGCTGGGGTCAATGCAGATCACCTGGACATATGACACACGTCTTAGTATATTATTAATACTTCACTAAAGTATACTTGTTATTTATCGTAGTTACTACTTCCTATTTCCTAGATAATCGTGGGGATTAACATACGCCTCATGTTTTCACTTTCATTATTATTTCCTTACACAGAGGCGCTGCCATTTCTTTACAATATTGTTGCCATATTCGTATTAACTTGTTTTTTCGCAACTATATCCTTACACAAAGGCGTTATCATTTCATTATTATATACCGTAGCTAATGCTTGCCCGCAAACAATTTGCGAGAATAACTATAATAGTCTCCATCACAAAATATTTGCAAATACCATTCATTATCTCTGTTTCCATACCGTTATTAAGCCCACAATTACCAGTTCTGACCAAGAGGTCGAAAAAAGTATTTTCACATGTTTTCGCGTGCCGCAATTTACGACTATTTCGCGCAAGCGCGTCGCGCGGGATAGTCAAAACTTTTGTTTGGTATTCTTCTGACACTCCCTGGAATTACCCAGACCCAATACAAAAAAGAATGAAGTCGATATCTATTACCGTTTTCGTAAAAGAAACGAACAACGCACAGACAGACATTTTCGCGTGTCGCTATTTGACAATTTCGCGCCGTCGCGTCACGCGCGATAGCCAAAATTTGTTTGATATTTTCTTACTTTTCATGGACTTACCCCGACCTGATGCAAAAAGAATTAGGTCGACATCTATTACCGTTCCCGTGAAAAAAACAACAACGAACAAACACACAGACAGACACACATACACAGCTTGACTTTATTATTTAGATTATTGTCTCCTGTTCTCCTATTTCGCTGTTATATCCTTATACACAGATGTTACCATTTCGTTATCACAGAGATGCTGTTTCCAAACTGTTTTGCTACTTAGTTCCTACATCCTTGCACAGAGATGTTACCATTTCAATTAATCTTATTATTCTTCATCATTATCGTTACCTTTTTTCCCACTTGCATGGGGTGGACGGGATCTAGAAAGCGGGAGAATTATCAACAGAATGTCCAGTAAAAATGGGACACGCATACATCCACTCATCTTTCTAGCCTCTCGAAATGATTGGACAAATCTCACAGGCAAAGCGAGGTATTATCATTTCGTTTTTCTTATTATTTCGTTACTATACACTTAAAGTGCCGTTACTATTTCGTTATTATACTGTTCTTATCTCCTCAGAGGGATCGTGTAGATCGTTTGGTCTGTGTGCTGGAGCTAAGAACTTCCATGGCTTGAATGATGAGTAGATGATATGAGTAGATGATATATATATATATATA
>JAGKTI010012314.1:11763-24828 GCA_018397915.1 Birgus latro | reverse complement strand
AAGTATCCTACCATATATTTTTCCTATTACACTGAGAAGGCAAATGCCCCTATGATTACCACACACTGCTTTTTCCCCTTTTCCTCTGTACTGAGGAATAATTATACCTGACTTCCAGTCCTCCGGGACTCTACCCTCCTCCCAAGCCAATCTGCACACCTTCCACATCTATTCTATTACTATCTCTCCCCCATGCTTCAGCATTTCACCACACACTCCATCAATTCCTTGGGCTTTCCCCATTTTAATTTTCTTCATTGCTTCCACCACTTCCATCCTGGTGATTTCTTCCTCTCTTCTCACAACCCTCCTTCTCCCTGCCATTCCCCAGCCACTTATACTTGCATTACTTTCATTCTCTATGTTCAACAGTTCATTAAAGTGTTCTCTCCAGCTGTTTACTTTTTCTCCCTTCTCCACTAGTAATCTGCCATTTTTATCTTTCACACCCCCACTGACTTCGTTGGCACCGTGTCTAACTCTCTTTACCTCCTTCCAGAACATTTTCTTACATTCCCTCCACTTTGCACTCAAATTTCTTCCAAACTCCTCATCCACTCTCTTCTTACTCTCTCTTACTAATCTTTTCACCTCTCTCCTCCTCACTACATATAACTCTCTCGTCCGTCTCTCAGCTTCTTCGTTGCCCCTGTTCCTCATCCACTCATTATATGCTTTCTTCTTTTGTGCCACAGCCTCTCTCACCTCTTCAGTCCACCATGCTGTTCCCTGAACCCCCTTTCGTCTTCTCTTCACCCCACACACCACCTCACATGCTGCACAGATTTCTTCTGTCGCACGTGACTGTCTGGATGCATACGAAAATGACGGCAGTCGAGAAGGGAATTCTGAAACAGTGCATTTGTCGTTATTTATGGGCTATGCAGATGATGCTGCTAGTAGAGGTAAGTCACAGACTCTAGTAAAAGAATCTAAGGGATGTGCTCTTCTAGACACAGGGTGTTCTACAACTGTATGTGGAGTTGAATGGATCAATTGATATCTAAGTGAGCTCACTGATTACGAACGTGATGCTATAAGAGAAGAAGCGTCATCCTCAACGTTTACTTTTGCTGATGGTGTCGCAGTTTCTTCCCTCAAACGTGTTACTCTGCCCTGCTACATTGGAAACATGCATGCTACCATCGTGACTGATGTTGTGGACTGCAATATTCCCTTGCTGTTAAGTAGACGTTCGATGAAAAAAGCAAAAATGTTAATTAACCTTGGAACTGACCAGGTCAAAATTTGTGGAACTATCATTGATTTAAAGTCCTCATCTTCAGGCCATTACTTACTGCCAATTTCCTTATGACTAGATTGTGAATTTTGTGAAAGAGTCATGTTGGCATCTCGTGGGGGTGATGTAGAAAAAACCGCTTTGAAGCTTCACAGGCAATTTGGACACCCAACATCGGCAAAACTAATTAAACTGATCACAGATGCGGGAATTAGAAGTTCAGAACTGGAACAGGCTATCAAGACTGTATCTGGTGCTTGTACAGTCTGTTGCAGATTTAAGAAAGCCAAGCCCCGACCCGTAGTCAGTTTGCCCATGGCGTCTAAGTTTAATGAAGCCATAGCCATGGATTTAAAAGCTTGGGGAAGGCATTATTTCTTAGTCTTTGTTGATTTGGCGACCAAGTATTGTAATGCGATAGTAATCGCGGATAAGTGTGCGCCCACCATTATCAAAGGAATATTTTGGAGCTGGATTGTTGTGTTTGGCGCACCTAGAAAAATTCTTACAGACAATGGCTGTGAATTCAACAATGCGGAAATGCGAGCATTTGGAGAGGCCTTCAATATCAAGATCATGACAACGTCTGCAGAGAGTCCTTGGAGCAACTGAGTCTGTGAGTGTCAAAATGCAGTCATTATTGACATTGTTAGGAAGATAATGGCTGATAGCCAGTGTGAATTGGATGTGGCCTTGGCATGGGCAGTATCGGCAAGAAATGCTCTCACCAACTACTCAGGCTTTTCTCCTAATCAACTTGTTTTTGGTCAAAACCCTGGTCTGCCTAATGTGGACGCAAATGATCCTTCAGCCTTGGAACCTTCATCACCATCGAAAATTGTGAGAGACAACTTGAATGCTCTTCATTTAGCTAGACAAGAGTTTATAAAGACCGAATCAGATGAATGCTTGGCTAGGGCTCTGCGGCACAACGTATGTTCGAGTGACCTAAACGACATCCGAAATGGAGATGAAGTCTTCTACAAAAGAAATGACAGTCATGAGTGGCACGGTCCTGGAATTGTAATAGGCAGATATGGGAAACAAATTCAGGTGAGACACGGCGGTGTATACGTGCAAGTGCACGTATGTCGTCTAGCGCGTTCGCCAGAGCAAGATACTACAGTTGAAAGTGGTGTCAGCAGTGATGAGAAGAACAATGTTGTCCAGGAGAAGCCTAATGACGATCCTCCGCAAGTGTTGAATGACTATCCACCAGATGACAAGTCTGAAGATGGTGTGGTCCCAATTGATGAGCCTCCCACAGTTTCTGTTCCGATTAATCAGCTTCCCAAAGTTTCTGTTGGTCAACGTATAAAGGGAATACATTCAGAAAGTGGAGAGTTGGTGTCTGGAAGGATTATGAGTCGGGCAGGTAAATCCACTGGAAAGTACAAACACTGCTATAATTTGAAGAGGGACTCTGATGGAAGCTTTGATTGGATAGATTTGGAGAAGGATCTTAGCGAATGGGAAGTGGTTGATGATGACGCAGAAATGCTTGTTCTTTTCAACTCTGAGGCCGTATTATGCGCTAAGGAAAATGAAATTACAAATTGGCAGAGTAATGATGTGTATAAGGAAGTAGATGATGATGGGCAAGGTGCCATAACGGTTCAATGGGTTGTGACAGAAAAACTGGAAAATGGAAAGCCTATTGTTATGGCCCGCTTAGTCGCCAGAGGATTTGAGGAAGACACAGTGGATCTCCGAAAAGACTCGCCTACTTGTTCAAAGGAAGCAGTGCGTTTGGCACTTTCTTTGGCCTCCACCAACCAGTGGGATTTCACACTATGGACGTGAAAGCTGCCTACTTGCAAGGTAACGACATTGAGAGAGTTGTTCATTTACGTCCTCCGCCTGAATATGCAAATGGTAAGTTATGGAGACTAAAGAAAACTGTTTACGGCCTTTGTGATGCTGCTAGGCATTGGTATCTGCACGTAAAAGATCGGTTGTTGAGTCTCGGAGCTAAAGTGTCATCACTGGTTTCTGCGCTGTTCTCTTGGAGCAATGGTGGCAAAGTCGAAGGCATTGTGTGCATCTACATTGATGACTTCCTTTGGGCTGGTACACATGAGTTCGAACAGCAAGTGATAAATCGTTTGAGTCAGATATTCCTCATCGGCAGTTCAGAATCAAAAGCCTTCAAATACGTTGGTCTCAATGTCATCTCCAACATCGATGACAGCATAACGCTCGACCAGTTCCAGTATGCTTCATCTTTGAAACCAGTCACGCTGAGTAAACATCGTGCAGCAGTAAAATCAGGGGAGCTGTCCGAGTCTGAGAAAATGGAGTACCGAGCATTAATTGGGCAACTCAATTGGATTGCCACACACACTCGGCCAGATATTGCCTTTGATGTGTGTGAGTTGAGTGTGAATAGCAACCGAGCTACCGTAGCGGATTTGCTTAGACTCAATAAGGTGATCTCAAGGGTGAAGACTGACAACATGAAGCTATACATTCCAAGACTGGGGCCAATCGAGGACTGTCATATAGAGTGCTTTTCAGATGCCTCATTTGCCAACCTTGTAGGCAATGGATCTCAGGGAAGTTTTGTGATCTTCCTACGAGATGCTAGTGAGGCAAGATGTCCTATATTCTGGCAGACAAGAAGGATCAGGAGGATCGTCAAATCTACCTTATCTGCTGAGGCGTTGGCGCTGCTTGAATGTGCTGAAACTGCTGTATATCTCTCCAACATATTGCGTGAGGTTTCTGGATGTGGAAAGATCAAAATAAAGTGTTTCGTCGACAACAAGAGTCTGGTGGACACCCTTTACTCCTGTAGGAGCGTAGAAGACAGGAGATTGCGCATTGATATTGCTGTGTTGCGGGACATGTTGGAGCGGGGGGAGATTGATGAGGTATCCTGGGTGGATACATCACAACAACTGGCTGATTGTCTCAACAAGAAAGGTGCCTCAACCGAGCGGCTGCGTGCTGCAGTCAGCCGAGACTAGAAAGTTTATAATACTTCAAGAGATATCACATATCTGTATGTGGCCACAGACTGGGTCTTGATAGTAATTAAACAAAAGTGTATGTATTGGATACATAGTGCGTATCGGGTGTTGATGGTACTCACAAAAGTCTATGTATTGGATACATAGTGTGTATCAGACGCAAATAGACCATCCATCTTCATCCTTGGAATCTTCTGTCAAATTAAGAAGAGAGGACGAGAGTGTTAGTGCATATTGTTGTTAGTGTGTGTGCGCACGCACGCATCTGCTAAGTCACGAGTGATGACGTCATCGGAAGGCTCCTGTGGTATGCAACCGGGAACCTTGGCAGTTCACGTTGTGAGGCAGGTGAGTGTGGTTTGCCTAGTTTCCTTGGCAAACAAATGGAAAGTAGAATAGTGTAGGTCAGTGAAGAAAAGAAGCTGGTGCTATTGAGACCTTGAAACGTAAATAGTAGAGAGCTGAATATAGAGACAGCAGGTGATACATGAAGTGTTAGTGACCACATTGACCTATGAGTGTGAGACTGTTATGGCATGAGTGAGAGCAGTTGTTGTTGTTGCTAAACCCTAGTCTGCATGGCCCGGCAGATCTGTTGCCCTCAGATAAGCAGCTGCTCCTATGGGGTCATTATCCATACATTGTTTAAGTGTCTGCTTCTCAGTATGGCATGTGCTGTGCAGTGCTTGATTATATGTGTAATATGGTGTGGTCCTGTTCTACAAGTGAGGCACCCAATCTAAATCTTAGCTGGTAACTTGAGATGGCTGAGTGATGTCGATCTTAACCGCTGGGTGAAATTGATCTTAACCTAGCTAGTTGAATCAGTTGTTTGATGGGTGGAAGTTATGAGGAGAGGCAGGTAGTTTATTGCTCTGATGGGTGTGTCACATTGCCCAGCACATGAAATGAGTATGTAGTTGTTTCTTTATTGCTAGTGCATTGATATCTGGAGGTGGGGTGTGTGTTGAGGTGGGTCTACTAAAGTGTGTGTGTTGACTATTTAATGTGCCTAGTTGTGTTGTGCAGCTTGGTCATACAGTGACAGGAGTGTTGTGTGTTAGCACTAACTGCCATCTAGAACTGTGTGTCTTGTATCAATAATCTCCCAAAGGGAGGACTTTAGTTTCAAAGTGTGAGCTGTGGGAGTGGCATTTGCAAAGCCAGTGATAATGCATAAGCATTGTTCTGTGTGTCTGCATGGTGTTGTAGTGGGTGTTAGATGGGATGGGGACCCATCCTGGAGAGGTATAGGACATCAGCAATTTGTTATATCATATGTAGAGGAGGGAGAATATTTCTTTTTGTTGCCCATGTTTGTCCCAGTAAGTGCCCTTGGTGCATTGAGTCTGGGAGTGCACCTCCTCTTGATGTCTTGTATGTGAAGGTTGAAGGTGAGTCCAGTGTCATATATCACTCCGAGGATCATGTAGGGTGTGTGTAGCACAGGCTTATTGTTAAGTACAATGTTAAGGAAGTACCTGTGCTCATTTGCTGCTGGCAGTTTATATGTGGTAATGGGTTTAGCTAGACAAATTGTCAGCCTGTTGTCCGCAGCAAATGTCTGAAATATGTTTATTTTGTCTTGTTGCCATGTGCAGGGTGTATCTGCAATGTGGTGTTTAGATGTTATAGTTATACTGTATTCAGGATATCTTGCACAAATTGGGTGAAAAGTGATGATGAAAGAATTGAGCCTAGTGGAACTCCATTAGAAGAGTTTCTTGATGAGGACAGTGAAAATAAGGTTGTTAAAAAGTGTGTGTTGGTTGCATAGACTGGGTAATAGAGGTTTGTGAAAGATGTAAAGTAGTATGTTGATAAGAACAGTCGAAGAAAGTATGGTGAGGTGGAATAGTCATCCATAGAAAATAGGTATAGGCATGTTGATGCAAAGGGTATGAATGAGTTTCAAGGTGGCAGGAAGCATGGGTAGGACAAAACATAAAGTTAATGAATAATATATGTATGGAGAAGGACATGACAGAGCTTTGACATCCCATTTTTTTGCCTTGATAGTCAATGAAATGACTCCTGAAGGTGTATATGACGTGCATCTTCAAAAACAAGGAGGGGGTGGGGGGCAGTATACGAGGTTTGTTCAGCAAGTATCCAACCTTAGGCTCTAAAAAAAAAAAAAAACAGGTAATCTGTTGAGCTGGGACACTAATCCCCCTCAAAGTAGGCCTTTTCTAACTTGACATACATAGCTCAGTTTTCTCTACACTGCCTGAAACATTTTTCAAAGTCAGTTTTCAGTATCTCCTGCAAGTGCTTCATCGCACTCGTCATGGTCTCTTCTCTCAGATAAACATTGCTCAGGACATGTTGGAGTGTACAAATCGCAATCCAGATTTTCTGAACATTATTCTTACTGGAGGCGAGACTTGGGTCTATGGGTACGACCCAGAAATCAAAGCACAATTTTCCCAGTGGAAAGCTGCAGGGTCGCCTTGCCCAGAATAAGCATGACAGGGTCCACAACAAGGTGAAATGCATGTTGACTTTGACCTCTTTTACTGTGGGGTCGCGCATCACGAATATGCGCCAGAAGTTCAGACTGTTGAGAAACTTTGCTACCTCAATGTTATCCGTCGTCTTTGTGATGCAGCTCGGTGGAAGAGACCAGCCCTTTGGAAAGTGGCAAGTTGGAAGCTGCACCATGACAAAGCCCCTGCCAATTCTTCTCAACTGATTCAGAAACTTTTGGCTAAGCACAACATCCCACAGGTTTGGCAGGCTCTCAACTCACCAAATCTCTGCTGAAAGCTTCCCGATGTGAGACGAGAGAAGAGGTCATGATGAATGCAATGAAACACCTGCAGGAGGTAATGAAAACTGACTTTGAAAAATGTTTCAGGCAGTGGAAAGAATGCTGGGCTACCTGTCAAGTCAGAATGGGCCTACTTTGAGGAGGATTGATGTCCTAGCTCAACAGGTTAGCTATTTATTTTTTTATAGCCTGATCGGATACTTTCTGACTATTCCTCGTAAATATGTGCTGACAGTATTGCTTGCAAGTTAAAGTCAGGATTTTTAAATTTCTAATGATTTGTGTATTTTTATGTGGCTTTTTTCACTGGATGTAATGTTTGATAGTTTTATAGTACTTCTGTGCTTATTTTCTTGGTTTTTAGATCCTAGTACACCTCATCTTCAACAAAAAAGGGATGAGGCTATGGCACACCTAATGTCTGACTTGGCTCGTATCTCTGATTGGGGTAAAAATAATCTTGTTATTTTTAATGCATCAAAAACTCAGTTCTTACACTTATCAACCCAACAAAATCTTCCTCAGGATTACCCACTAGTGTTTAATAATGAACAGTTATGTCCTGCATCATCCTTGAACATGCTTGGGGTTTCATTCTCTCAGGATTTGTCTTGGAAAGAACATATTACATCTCTTGTGAAATCTGCTTCCAAGAGATTAGGTGTGCTAAGCCGATTCCAAACTTTCTTTACCCCTGCACAGTTGTTGACCTTGTACACGGGTTTTATTCGCCCGTGTATGGGGTACAGCTCTCATGTGTGGAGAGGCTCCCCACATGCAGCTCTTCTCAGTAGGGTGGAGTCAAAGGCTTTTCGTCTCATTAACTCTCCTCCTCTTACTGATTCCCTTCAGCCTTTGTCTCTTCGCCGCACTGTTGCATCTTTATCTCTCTTCTATCGCTACTTCAACGGTCACTGTTCCTCTGAGCTGTCTGCTTGCATCCCTCCACCTCTACGACGGGCACGTAGTACCCGTCTGGCAACAAACTCTCATCCCTTTTCTGTCCAACTCTCTAATGCAAGAGTTAACCGTTACTCCCAGTCCTTCATTTATGCAACTGGTCAACTCTGGAACTGTCTTCCTCTGTCTGTATTTCGTACTTCCTATGATCTCTAGTCTTTCAACGCAGTGTGTCCAGGCCTCTCGAAATGAACGGATCTTGAATTTGGCTCTCTTTTGTATTGTTTTTGCTTTTCCTTGGAAGGAACAGTATGCAGGCCTGTGGCCTTTGGTTCCTTCTTCCTTGCATAAAAAAAAAAAAAAAAAATCTTTTAGGAGGGAATTTCAGTCTCGTCAAGAAGTTTTTAAATGTCATTGTAGTGGATTAGTTAATTTGTATACAGATAATCTCTTCCTTTCATTTATCAAGTTTGTTCATGATGAGATTGTATGAAGTGTACTTACATAGCAGCCATTTTAATCCCACTTTTCTTTAACTCCTGTGTACTTGGGTTTGGCCATGAGCAAGAGTCCTGGTTACCTGAAGCTCCGCAAGATTAAGGCTGCAACCAACATTGGTAAAACAGTAAGTAGCACATCCAGGACATCAATATTCTGTACTGCATATCAAAAGTTGTTTTGTTTGACAGAGGATGAGATTGCTGTATTTAAATTTTGAGAATACATTTGATAGTAATTCCATGTCCTCCCATAGGGCCATATCTAACTTTGATCATGCTGTGCTGACACTCATCATCATGACATGTCTGTTTTCTTGAAGAAATTTAAAGAATTTTTATGATGTCTTTCAAACTGGTGATGCCAAACACTGACATACAGGCATCTTGGATCCAGAAATTGGATAAGTTGTCTTGATGAAAGTGAGACATGCATATGCCAGTTTAAGTTAGTGTGAGCCAGTTGACTTGTTGACTACAGTCTCTCAATGCTGCTTAGTCTCTGGCAGCCTCTCTGTTCAGTTCCTTATCCCTGAGCTCTCACTCTATTACCTTGTCTCAGGTCTTTTCCAGTCTCCCTTTTGCAACTCTACCCCTGACACTAACATTTCTCACTTTTTGCACACATTTGTCATTCCCCATCCTCTACATATGCCTAAACAATCCCAATCTACCTCCCCTCATCACAGCACCCATACAATCCAGTCTCATCCTTCCACTTAGCTCATCCATCGTAAACCTAGTCCTTCCAGGCCTTGCATTCAAGGATGCACTACACATCCACCTAATCATTGTCATTTCTGTACATTTGAGCTTACAAATAGCCTCTTCCATAACTCCCCAGGTCTCACTACCATACAGAATTACACTCCTAACACATGCTGTACACAAAGATCCCTTAGCACAGAGGGAGAGCCCTCTCATTGTCAGGAGAGGCAACAACTCCATGAACTTCTTCCAACCACTCCTCACTCTAGCCACCGAGATAGCTCCAGCCCCACCTCTGGCACATAGCATGTCTCCCAGTAACAAAACACTGCCACACACTCTAGGAACTCACCAGCAAGTTCAATCCCTTCACGCCTGACAGTATCCACCTGCTCTCCTCGACACACCACACACATGAAATCAGCATTATCTCGCAGTTTACCTCTAATACCACTACATCTTGTATGCCCCCTTTTATCACAAATACTGCACAAGATGGAATTACTTCCTACACCCTTGTGGCAAACTGCACGTGGCTACTCTTCCTCTTCTTTGACAGTAAGCTACCAGCCCTACTTTTGTTTTATCTGCATTTACTCTCAAGTTCTTGTGCCCCTTACCATCTCTCCACTTTCTAAATCTTTCCTCTGCATCCCTTTCTTTCTCTGCAGTCAACACCAGGTCTTTTCCATACACCTCCCACAGGAGTCCATTTCTGAAGTCACGTGAGAGGGCTTCAGGCACCATGTTAAACAACACTTGCATCCAGAGAATATTACTCAAACACCTGGACCTGCTTCTTATGCCCCTTCCCCCCACCCACTAACTCCCCTCCCACCAACCCCACAAACACCTGGACCTGCTCCTTATGCTCCTTCCCCCCACCCACTAACTCCCCTCCCACCAACCCCACTCCTACTTCCTACACACCTCCTCAGCCCAACCCACCGATCCTTCCCACACCATCCAATCCCACCAGCCCCTTCCATTCCACGCCAGTCTAATTCAACCCAATCCTTAACTCCTTCACAACCTCCTCCTACCCCTTCCATTCCACCCACATCCCCACCTCTCCCCATGCTGCAGCATCCAACACACATCGTACACACAACATATACATTCTTTAAATAAATAGATGGCATAAACACCAAAAATAAGAACTCACACAATTCATCAAACAAAACATACACATTGCCATCTTACAAGAAACAAAACTTTGCAGAATACAAAAAACACATACGTTTCATACTTTCACCACTATTAGACAAGACCGGGCCAACACACAAAGTCACACAAAGTCACTTCTTCCCCCACGTGACACCACAACAGAAGTATGGTCAATTAAAACATGCACTGGTAACAAATCACACATAACAGTCGTCAGTACATACATTCCCCCCCAATCGTCCCCCACAGTACCACACAATTACTCTTCTAAAATACACCACATCACTAACATACCCAACATTATCTTGGGTGGTGATTTCAACACCAAGGCATTGGCTTGGTATGTCAACAACCCTGTCAGAGACAGAGGGCTTGTACTACAATCCCAAACAGATAATTTTTTTCATCCTCAGTAATCTCCATCAACATACTCATATCCCACACCAAACCCTCTTCTTCCTATCATCCCCAGATGTCACCTTTTGCTCCCAAAGCCTTGCCCACACAACATCCTGGAGAGTGGTCAAATCCCATGGCTCTGACCACCTCCTAATCATCATCACTACCAAAACCAGAATCACCCCAGCAGGCCACAGACACACATACACTAATTATAAGAGAGCCAACTGGGAGGCCTTCACAACTGAAACAGAACAATGCTTTGAAACATTAAACAGTTCATCCATCACAAACATCAACACCACTGTTCACACTTTCAATCAAAATGCAGACAAAAGACACATCCCTAGAGGCAACAGAATGAGAGAGAACCCCAACTTCACACCAGAAATTTAAGGCCTTATCAGTCAACGCGACACACTACGACACTCCCCAACACCCCATACACAAGGCAGCGTACAACAAATACAAGAACTCAACACTCAAATAAACAATAAAATATCAGAAGAGCAAACACTAAATTGGAATAATTATTTCCAAACACATGATCAAAAAACAAACACCGGAAAACTACAAAACACTAAGTCGCATCGCACTCTCCAGCAGCAACAGTACACAATCACATGCTGCCATCACAACAGCAGACACCATACCCTCAGACAAACAACAAGCAACCTTTCACGTACACCCAGATGAAGCACATCATTAGCAACCTTAAGCACTCATCTGCTTGTGGACCAGACATCATAAGCAACATATACCTTAAACACCTTGGACCACAAGGCATGCATGCACTCACCAACATATCAGGTTACAGCTACTCACACAACATAATACCCAACATCTGGAAGCATGGCACTATCATTACTATCCCCAAACCCAACAAAGACCCCACCTTACCTTCCTCACACTGCCCCATCACACTCCTTCACCCCCTCTAAAGTCAGTGAATGACTGGTATCACAACTAGTTACACTTCACATCCCCCTAGCCTCATCACAACATGGTTTTAGGCTGCTACACTCCACAAACACTTCTTACAGACCTTACACAGAGAGTTTTTGATGACATGAATTCAGGTAGGCCACCACACAGAACACTCCTAGTCACGCTATACATTAGCAAAGCTTTTGATGCCATCCCCCGTCACAACCTCTATCTGTCTATCTATCGCCAGATGCCTCAATCCCGAACGGGGTGGGCACAAACAAATCGCCTCCATGTCACTCTGTCCACTGCCATTTCACTACCATGCTCCCAACTCACACCCCCCTCTCTCATATACCTCTCCACTCCATCCCTCCATCTCATCCTTGGCCTCCCCCTCCCTCTCGCCCCCTCCACCTCACTCACATACACTCTCCTCATCAGTCTTTCACTCTCCACATGCCCAAACCACCTTAACATGTTTCTCCTAACGCTTCTCATCACGTCCTCAACCACACCACAACGTTCCTTCACTTCCTCATTTGTTAGTCTGTCTCTCCATGTGACTCCACATGCTCCTTTCAAATAACTCATTTCCACTGCTCTCACTCTTGACTTCTGTCCTTCCAACAGGGTCCAAGCTTCACTTCCATATGTCAGAGTTGGTATCACAATACTGTCATGTAACAACTTTTTCACTTCCATGCTCACCTCCCTGTTTCTTATCACTGCTTTCAACGAACCAGCAACCTTCCTTCCCTGCTGTACCCTTTCGAGCACTTCACCCTCCAGACTACCATCCTTACTCATCACACTGCCCAAGTACTTAAATTCACTCACATTCTCCATNATCTATCTATCTATCTATTGCCAGACGCCTCAATCCCGAACGGGGTGGCCACAAACAAATCGCCTCCATGTCACTCTGTCCCCTGCCATTTCACTACCACGCTCCCAACTCACACCCCCCTCTCTCATATACCTCTCCACTCCATCCCTCCATCTCATCCTCGGCCTCCCCCTCCCTCTCGCCTCCTCCACCTCACTCACATACACTCTCCTTGTCAGTCTTTCACTCTCCATCCTCTCCACATGCCCAAACCACCTTAACATGTTTCTCCTAACGCTTCTCATCACGTCCTCAACCACACCACAACGTTCCTTCACTTCCTCATTTGTTAGTCTGTCTCTCCATGTGACTCCACATGCTCCTTTCAAATAACTCATTTCCACTGCTCTCACTCTTGACTTCTGTCCTTCCAACAGGGTCCAAGCTTCACTTCCATATGTCATAGTTGGTATCACAATACTGTCATGTAACAACTTTTTCACTTCCATGCTCACCTCCCTGTTTCTTATCACTGCTTTCAACGAACCAGCAACCTTCCTTCCCTGCTGTACCCTTTCGAGCACTTCACCCTCCAGACTACCATCCTTACTCATCACACTGCCCAAGTACTTAAATTCACTCACATTCTCCAT
>JAGKTI010012314.1:0-11421 GCA_018397915.1 Birgus latro | reverse complement strand
TGTAACTTTTCTACCCTCCTTGTAACAAATACTTCCTCCTGTCTTTCCCTTCTTCTCTTCCTCCATCTTGTTTGGATTCTGATTCTGGCCACCACCAAGTTGTGGTCAGAAATTCCACTCCCCCAACCTCTATATATTCTTGCATCCATTATACATCTTCTCATCCTTTCAACCTCACAAACAAAATATTCAACACAAACATGCACATTAACACAAAAAGATGACTGGCAGATGTGCACATGTAACATTTGCTGGTCAGTCATCGAACATCAGAGACTTCGCAAATGGCGTCCCCCAAGGATCTGTTTTGTCCTCTGCTTTCTTTAACCCATATATGCACAACATACCCACACTTCACACACCATAAATACACATAGCTTCCTATGCAGACAACATAACACTTACATGTACACACCAAAATGCAAACACAGCTGTACACATCCTTCAACCTTACCTCAACACACTACACAAGTGGTTCACCACAGATGGGCTCAAAATAGTCCCAGCCAAATCTACAGTGACCCTTCTCACAAACTGGACAGCAGAACACAGTCACATTCCACACCTCACCATAAACAACACACCTCTACCACATACATACACACCCAAAATCCTTGGTGTAACATGTAATATATCAATGTCATTTAAACAACACATCACACGTTAAAGAGAAATTAACACCAAGACTCAGTGCATTAAGGTCACATGTCCATACAACATTTGGACACTTCAAAGAAACCACCACCACAGTATACAAACAGTATAGACATTCACTGATGAATTAAGCAAGCCCTGCAAAGGCTGATAACCTCACTAAAACACACTACAACACTCTACAGACCATACAGAACAAGGCTTTAAAAATTATGACAGGCTGCACAGCTGCTACACCCACAGACCACCTACACCAAGAAACCAAAGTCCTCAAAGTCAAGGATCATCCACAAACCCACACCATCCACTACACTGCATGGCAGCACATCCACACACACACACACACCAAGGAACATCAAAACAACACCCAGCACACGATATCATACACAAATAGTGTCATCTCTCCCCCCACGCCCACCTCAAGCCAGCTTCCAGAAGCATATCCATACTCAAATCACTTGCCGCTCCATTCAGTCAAAGACAACACACAGCTGCATGCACAGCCTCCTGATATCCACCCTTCTGAATCCTACCTACCTCATGAGGACAGGGTCCACCTGGCCAGGCTGAGTTGTGGGCATCATCCAGCCCTCTTGAGTTATCAGAAGAGGCTGGATGACTCCATTGCTGATGCCTGTCCAGAATGCAGCACAAAACCCCATACTATAAAGCACATTATGGAAGACTGCATTGCACACAATCACCTGCACCAACAATATGACGTACATTCCTTGAGAGCTCTGTGGGAAAGCCCGGTCTCGGCCGTGGCCTTCCTTAGGGACTTGGGGCTGTTCGGCCAGACTGCCTAGGGAACAACTACTACTACTACTGCTACTACACCAAGGCACTCAAGACTGACCCCAGATACACACCGACATACTGTACATGGAAAACTCATCAATCAAATCTACATTCACTCTCACCTGCGTGTAAACACCCATATACATTGCCATAACCATTCTGGGCAGCCACTATCAATCCCAAGCTTTCTTATTGCACACATCACCACCTCCCTAGGAGCTGTGTCAAAGGCCTTCGTTGTTTATTATTACTGTTAGTTGAGTGCCCTACATTGCATTGCTCTGTCACATTAGCAGTGTCATGTATTGTATTCATCCATCCATCCATTATCCAGTTCTATGTTTAATTTTGTTTTTATTTCACAGATGTCTCAGTCACAGAACAGAGTGTATCTTGGTGCTGACACACTGATGCTGAACATCAATGAGGAACAGTTTGATGACAATGCCAGGCGTGTTACCGGCAAGTAAAGAAGCAGTGTTAAAATAGAAGAATAGGCTGGTTTGTGGGTTTGTTTTAATTATGAGGGTGGTATTGTTATTAAACTCAGGGTAGGTGTTATGATCCCACATTATAGAAACAGTGTCTCTGTTATTAGAATCTTTTGTGTTGCATATAATAAGTTTTCATTCATTCATTGATGAAGGTATTAAAGATACAGTGATTGAATCAGAGTACCATGTATAGACCAAATTTTATGTAAGCGGTTTTATGTATCTTAACATGGATGTCAGAGCTGCAGGTGTTTGATAAGCATCAAGATTGTGATGTTAGTCTTCAGTTATGTTGGGTGTGCATACTTTGAATATCAGTTTCCACTGATGTAGTTCCACTATTTTTTTAATATTAAACATGTGACTGTTTCAGTAACTATCATTTCCATGTTATTGTTTTTACTTCCATATTGCCTGTATAGCATTTATGTACTACCATAAATTCCATGCCATTCTACACTGAAAATTGTTATATATATAACCTTAAGCAACAGTTGTACATTAGGGTCTTTGTGGCATGTTTTCACATATAAATTGTAAATATGCATTGACTCTTCATATTTGCCTGCAAATGTGTATCTTGTTTCATTATTAATAACCCGTTCGCATTCTGTGGACATATTAAGTTAATTTATTCGAGCTACCACGGTGCTGACAAGGAGCCTACCTATGGTGGTGCTGTGTACCCTGGGTGGAGCAAAGCAGCTATGGTGTCCACCCAGGAGTCAGACCTCCAACCTTCCATGCACCTCACCTTGGGGAAAGACCCTGATCCAACCCAAGTGAGGTGCCATCTACCATAAAGGAATTTCCAGTTCCCTGCATGGTGTATGTACTGTATTGTACACCGATCAGAAAAAATACCATTAGATTCCCCATCACTATGTTTTGAAATGCCAAAGGAAAGGAAGAATTGAAATGTATTAATGATGCGATGAGAAGGGTAGATTGAGATGGTTTGGACATGTAGAGGGTAAGAGGTAGGTTGAGATGGTTTGGGCATGTGGAGAGTAAGACTTAGATGGAAGGGGTAGATTGAGATGTTGTGGGCATGTTGAGAGTAAGGGATAGATTGTGATGGTTTGGGCATGTGGAGAGTAAGGGGTAGACTGAGATGGTTTGGCCATGTGGAGAGTAAGCAATAGATTGAAATGGTTTGGGCATGTGTAGGGTAAGGGGTAGATTGAGATGGTTTGGACATATGGAGAGGAAGGAGGATGATAACCAGGTGTAGAGGGTGAGGGGTATGAACATTGAGGGTAGAGTTGTGAGGTAGACTAAAGAAGACTTGGGACAAGGTTGTACAGTGATTAGGGAGAGAGGCTACTAGAAATCAAGCAGCATGGAAAACAACAATTAGGTGACCAGGATCAATGCATGCAAGCATAATATATCATTTATAAAGGCTTCAGCATGTTTGCATGCATCCACCTGGGTCACCTAATGACGATGCTACGCTGCACAATCTCTGGCAGTTTCCCTGTTCAGTCTCTAATCCCTGAGGTCACACTCTGTGACCTCATCCTTGGTCTTTTTTGGTCTGGCTCTTGCGATTGTACCCCTGACATTCACACTTCTCACCTTCTGCATCCAATTGTCATCTTCCTAACCATCTCAGTCTACCCCTCCTCATCACAGCACCAATACACTTCAGTCCCATTCTTTCACTCAACTCTTCAGTCATAATCCTAGCACCCCCACCTCCCCCTTCCATGTCTTTCATTCAAGGACACACTACGGTATACGTCCATCAAATCATTGCCATTTCTGTAAGTGTAAGCCTACCAGTATCCTCTAACTGACCAGTCTCACTGCCATGCAACATTACGCTCCTAACACATGCCACATTAAAAGATCCACTAGGATGGAGGGAGAGCACTCTGAGTGTCAGGAGAGGCAACTTCTGCCAACCACTCCTTTAATCACTCCTTACTTGCAATCATGTTGAAGCCCTTATAAATGAAATTAGGAAAAGTGGGTGATAGGATTCTAAGAGCATTGTCACAAAAGTTGGTATGTCTGCTTACAATTGCTTACAATCTTAGTAACAGCTGGAGGTGGGAGTAGGAAAGAGGAATGGGATAACCCCTGTATGGTACAAGGTCTTTCCAAAAAGAAACAGAACGTTTTAAATTGCTCACAAACTAGCCAGTGTAGTGTGATCCCGGCAGGAGCACTGTGTAGTGGTGATTTTGAGCTTTAGAGTAACACTAGCCATATCATGCCACGTAACTTAGTCATGTAGGTACACATGCTTGAGTGAACGTGTGTTTAGAGCATGTTGCGATTTGTTGGAGGTTGAACAATGAAGAATCTTGAAGGGCAATGTGTTTGTGTGAAATTATGTTTCAGAATGGAAAAAACTTTTATGAAGACTTTTTAGGTGTTGCAACAGGTTCATTGGGAGAATTGTTTGAGCTGTATGCAGTGCCACAAGTGGTTCCAGTGGTTCAAATCAGGAAGAGCATCCACCAAAGACAATCCCAAATTTGGACAGCTTTCCACATCGAGACGACAATTACTTTGAAAGAGTGTGTGCTGTGATTTGTGAAAATCATTGCCTGACTGTGAAGTTTCCAAAGAAGCAGGCATTGGTAAAAGTTTGTACCACATTACAGTAATCTCTCTACTTTCCGGACGACCACTATCCGTTTACACCACTGTTCAGACATCGTAGGCTGATGTTCGAAACCCAAAAATCCCCAAAAATTGCAAAAACAATAGAAAAAAATCCGATTTTTAAAACCCGTAAGTTTGAATTTGGCGCGCGACGCCGAACGGCCTTGTTTATATTCACATTCCCACTATCTCCCCCTCCCGCCACTCCGACAGTTGTCTATGAACTGCTGTGAGTTTTTGTTTAAATAATCATAATTCACTGTGCTAAGGATTAAGTGCAGTTCAACACTGGATTACTGTACATGCTTCAAGAGCATTTTCACCACTGTCAGAGCTTTAGATGTGGGGTAAACAGCCACAAAGGACATGTAAGTACACTGTCAGCCACCAAATGTTTTCCATAATCACTTCTAAATCCTCATGCTCTGGTTACATTTTATTTACTTCATGCTTTGTGTCCCATATTTGAGTGCACAGGCTGTGAAAGCAGTGATTTTCTCAGTGATTACCATGTCTCTTACATACGTTTAGTATCTAGTCAACTGGTGAACATTTTTGCCCTAGTCACCTCTAAATCAAAATTTTTCTGGTTACATTTTATTTATTTCCTGCTTTGTGTCCCATATTTGAGTGCACAGGCTGTGAAAGAGGTGATTTTCTCAGTGATTACAGGCTGTGAAAGAGGTGATTTTCTCAGTGATTACCATGTCTCTTACATAGGTTCACTATCTAGTCAACTGGTGAACATTTTTGCCGTACTCACCTCTGAATCATAGTTTTCTGGTAACAGTTCATTTATTTCATGCTTTGTATCCCATATTTGAGTGCACAGGCTGTGAAAGAGGTGATTTTCTTAGTGATTGCCATGTCCAATACTTACTTACACTATGCTGTCAACTTGTGAACACCTCTGCCTTACTTTCCTCAAAATCATCATTTTTTGGTTAAAATTCAATTAATTCATGCTTTGTGTCCATTATGTATGTGACTGGGGTCTTAAATAAGTGCTATGCATGTCTGGTAGGGAGGTAGGTAGGTGGTTTTCTGATTTAGGTTAGGGTCAGGAATGACTGGTGCTGGAGCTTCAGGGCCATTATCCGGACAAGACCACTTTCCGGTCATGCCTTTGGCTCTATTACGTCAGATAGTTGGAGGATCACTGTATTTTAACCCATGGAGAGAGAGAGTCGTTCTGAGGGTACCTGCTGCCAAGCGACAACTTGGCCGAAATTTCGAGTCTTACAGAATTGAATGAAACACACATCGCTTGCATCCAGCAATATATATATATACAGTATGTATATGACCACATAAAGTCACGTGGTGGTGAGAAAAAATGGCCAGAAGATGAACAGCTGGTGGCACGAGCAACCTACCACCCTCGTTAAGGTGAGGACGGGCATTGTCTGACAGCCTATATTTACCATGGCCTTGGGTAAGATCACATGATTACTGTATCATCAACCTCCCCCCCTCTCTCTCTCTCTCTCTCTCTCTCTCTCTCTCTCTCTCTCTCTCTCTCTCTCTCTCTCTCTCTCTCTCTCTCTCTCTCTCTCAAACTACGATAAATTACCTTATGCACTGCTGAAAAAGTATACATTTATTACACAGTTTACTCGGAACTCTCTCTCTCTCTTTCTTTCTCCGAGAGAGGAGGGAGGGATTGGAGAACTAGAGAAAGAAGGGGGACCGATGTTATCCCTTATCTCCTCATTCGAAGGGAGGGGACGCTGTTTGTGCCCTTCATGTATTTATTCTCTCTCTGTCTCTCTCAAACTACAATAAATTACCTTATGCACTGCCGAAAAGTGTACATTTATTACACAGTTAACTCGTAACTCACTCTCTCTCTCTCTCTTCTCCGAGAGAGGAGGGAGGGATTGGGGAACTAGAGAAAGAAGAGGGACCGATGTTACCCCTTATCTCCTCATTCAAAGGGAAGGGACGCTGTTTGTGCCACTCGTGCACGGTATTTATTCTTTCTTTCTCTCTCTCTCTCTCTCACGTGTGTGTGTGTGTGCAGATCCCCTTTATCTCTCTCTCTCTCTCGTATGTGTGTGTGTGCAGAGCCCCTAGCGCCTGGTGCCCTGGTGTGGGGTTGGCGGCATCACGGGAGGAAAATTTACATACGTGCTCGCTCCATGGTGTCTGTGCGCGTGTATTTTGAGCATATATTGGGCATTGTGTGGGTGGTATCGAGAATTGCCACCTACCCCTATTTCCCATACAAATTTCATCCACGTACTCCTCGTGGCACGGTTTTGGTATGCCTTTGAAAATTACGTTCATTTGAGGCCTATCGCTTTCAACTCTGGTAAGTTCCAAATGAGGCCTATCGCTCTCAACGGGTTAACAAAACAGAAAAAAATGAAGATGCATTATGTTGCCACAAAATCTATGCGTCATCTGCATACAGATGAACTAAAGGAGAACCTTATCACAATCAGTCAGGAACCAATGCGGATTGACAGTTTGCAATATACCACCGAGTCAATTAAGACACCTCTAAGAGTGAGACCTCATAGCCACCTTGCTGCTGCGACCCTAAAAGGCATGAGAGCATCACGTAATGTGATGTTTTCTTTCGCATTCCCACACCCTGACCTATTGCAGTGGGGGCACCAGTGAATTTAAGCTAATGTGGCCACGATGGTTGACAGATAAATAAAGAATGATAGTTTGCAATAAACCACCAGGTTGATTGAACACATCTAAGAACGAGGCCTCGCTGCTGCGGGTCTAAAAGGTGTGAGAGCATCACATAATGTGATATTTCCTTTTGGATACCCACACCTCATTCTGCATTTACTTGTCAAACATCATGGCCACATTAACTTAAATTCACTGGTGCTCCCATTGTGACATGTCAGGGTGTGGGAATCTGAAAGGAAACGTCACATTACGTGATGCTCTCACACTTTTTAGACCCACAGTGGCGAGGTGGCTACGAGACATCGCTCTTAGAGGTGTTTAATCGACCCATTGGTATATTGCAAACTGTCATTCTGCATTTATTTGTCAACCATCATGGCCACACTAACTTAAAATAACACGTCCCCACTGCAACAGGTCGGGGTGTGGGAATCTGAAAGGAAACATCACATTTCGTGATGCTTTCACACCTTTTAGACCCACAGCAGTGAGGTGGCTTTGAGGTTTCGCTCTTAGAGGTGTTTAACCCTTTGAGATTCGGACGACGCGTTTTCAAGTCATCATAAATCCAACCGTTGAGATTCTGATGACTCTAATTCTAGTCATATGAAACAATATATTTTTTTTTTTCATGTTTTCCATCTCCTATCTTGCCTTGTTTGACATACACTATCCTGTTTATCCTTTTCCAACTATTTGTTTATACAGTGATGAGTGCATCAGATAGATATGCATAATAAATAGATATTTACCATGCGTAATATCGATATTACCAGCATGGATATTTGCCAGCATGACAGCGAGAGCTTTCGCTTTTCTCTGTGAAAACTAACATAAATTGCAATAACCTGTATATCAATAGAAAGAGAATTTATTGTCGATTGACATGGTGCTATCAAATTTCATGTAACTCTAATACTTTTTTTTTTTTACAAAGAGTGAGCGATTTTTCCTTTTCGGCTAACTTCTACTTGGCCTATTGGCCTTTTAGCTATTGTACTGACCTTTTTCAACCATGCTACAATACAGAGCAACTATTCAGTTTTAAAACGGTACCACATTCATTAGCCTACCATAAAGAGTTAGTATACAGCGGCCAGTTAAGTACAAATATCGCAGTGCGACAGCTTACTCTATGTGCGCCGGGCTGAATCTGGCACAGACACGATCGGCGGAGAGCCGAAAATCTCAAAGGGTTAATCAACCCAGTGGTATATTGCAAATCAGGAACTGTTTGATTGTTCAAATGCTGATGAAAACTTTCTGTAAAATGGTATACACTAATCCCTCAATTATCTAACATAATAGAATCAAAGGCATGTCTGGAAAGTGGATCCACTGGGATAATGGACTTCTCCCCTGGCCCCTCCTTTGTGCATAACCTAACTTTGATAGCCATTGTAAGAGGCTACTACGGTACATCATACAACACTTGTTCCTTTTGTTTAACACTGTCTGCTCAAGCAGACCTATAAACCACAAGCCAAGCAATTGTTGTACCTTGTTCAAGCAGATCCATCAACCACAGACGAGCAGTCACCAATGCAGGGCCATTACTTTGCAGTGACATGAAAAAAAATGGCTACACAAGAAAAATGCAGTGGGCACTAAAAACAGTGGTAAAATGGATCATGGTAAAATAGAATAAAATTATAGTACAGTAGAGTAGGCTAGAATAAAACCACTGTCATCACTAATGATTCCTCGCAGGGCGTCGTGATGAATAACCGGCTAACTCCATGACTCTGGCTGTTGCACTGCGGCTGACGAAGCTGATGTACTGCACAGTACAGTATGTGTAGTCGAGTGTCGTGCAAGGAATAGCAATGCCTGAAGCCAGTAGGGAACAGCCATCAAAGCCACCACATGTGCCGCCATAACAACTGTCGAAGAGGAGCCGTCCTCTACACTGTCGCTGAGCAGGAACTTGGAACAACTGAGGGGGTCTCAAACGGACACTGGGTGAACTACCCACCCAAATATCGTGGTGCCAGTGGGCTATTCCTGCCCTGGCAAGCAGAATTGTTCGTGCTGCCATAATTTCCATCTGGACGCAATTATTTTGTCCATATAAAATAAAAAAATGTAAGCATTATGGTTTAATACAGCCGGATCACAGCATTATGATAACGGACATCCAGACAGTCGAGGGATTACTGTAACAGGTGATGAAACGTGGTTGTTCGGCTATGATGTCAGAACAAAGGCAGTCATCACAGTGGGTTGGAACATTGTCACCACGACCAAAATAAGTACATCATAGTCATTCAAACGTGAAGGTGATGTTGTGTTTTTTTAATTGAAGGGCGTTGCTCATCATGAGTCTGTTCCATGTGGTCACAGTCAGTAATGAGTTTTACTTGTATGTCCTGAAGCATGTGAGGCCTGAAGCGTGGACAACCAAAACCTGGATGCTGCACCATGACAATGTACCTGCTCACATATTGCTCCTTATCCATGACTTTTTGGCAAAGCACGAGATGACTATTGTCCCCAAGCTGCTCTACTCTCTGGGCTTGACCCCCCCACCCCCAATTGGAATGCACCCTGAATGGTCGCTGATATCAGAAGATAGAAGAGGTAGAATAAAATTTGCCAAGTGCTTGAAACACATGTTCACTCAAGCCTGTTTATCTCAGTGACTTAGTGACGTGGCATGATGCAGCTAGTCTTAGACTAAAGCTCAAAGTCGCTGCTACACAGTGCTGCTATTGCAATCACATTAAGCCAGGTAGTTGGTGCAATATTTAAAAGGTTTGGCTTCTGTATGAACAAACCTCGTGTATCAGACTTCTCAGTATAACGCAAATTCCATAACGCTTTAAGTGTGGCTTATTTCAAGGTGTGTAAAAGCAAGGGGGAGGCAGTGGCTCAGTCGGTAGAGAGGTGGCCAGCAGTCCTACCAGACCCAAGTTCAAAGCCCCGCTGGGGCAGGGAACAGTGTAAGGATTTGAATTTCATAAAAATCAGACTTTACTGATCTACCAGGAAGACCTGCTGAAAAAAATACCACCACTAATACCAATACGCAGTTCCTGTATGAGACAGTCCTAGCATGTATTCAGTATATATGGTGGGTGATAGCACCAAAGTGGTGACATGTAGAGGTGTATGGTATGTAGGAGGACTACTGGGCCATGGTAGCAGGCTTTGAAAACTATGCCCAGAGTTGGACATTTAAAAAAAAAAACTACGAATGAATGATAATCACATACTCTTTTGAAATATGATGAGAGAGCCTCCAGCCTGGAGACCCTTTTGTCATGGCCATCCCCTGTCTAGGAATTCCCAGGAGGGAGCAAAGCATCAGAAATGATGATGGTATGTGATACAGACCTCATCATAGACAACAGGTGACCAAGGATGGTGATAAGAATTACACCTACAGTAATATAAAAAACATAACAACATGAGTTAATAATAATAATAGTAATAAATGGAAATGAGACCACTGTACCAATAATCATTCATTCATTCATTCATCATCATCTTGTAATAATAATACCCTTCTACCTATCATCCAATTGTCTTTTTCCCTATCAGGTGTGTGCGGGCCAGGCTATTCAGTCCCAACATTTCAGGCAAGGATGACCAGCTTTGCTCATCCTTGAGTGGCATGATGTGAGCATTAAACTACAACCATTCCTTGGATGATAACCCTAATGGCCCAGTTGGGTTGGAGTGTCTTTTCCCACTAAGCTACCCGATGGCCATATGGTCACGTGGTTTTCACTCGGTATAGTAAATGGTTTCCTGAATTACAGGAAACCGTTTTCTTGTTACTTAGTATAGAGTCAGCTAAAGGCTGCAGTACATCAAGTGAGTGGATGGCGATATATATGACATTTCACCATCCAAGAGTTCCCACTGCATTGTGCTATGAGTAAAGAATAGGATAATTAAGATAGGCATCCATGCATTTTATTTCATCCTTTCCCAGTACATGTAATCGTAATCATTGTATGTCCAGGTCTCAAGATGCCTTCATGATCATTCTTTTCTCTGGTCAGTGTAAGATCTTGTTCGTGATTGGCTTGGTATTGTTTCCCAACAATATCACCTCTTTCTTAGTTTATGTATGATTTGAGGCCTCATTGGATCCACATTCTTGGAGAATTAATAAGCTGTTTCAGGCCAATGGCCTGAAAGTGTGTGTGTGTGTGTGTGTGTGTGTGTGTGTGTGTGTGTGTGTGTGTGTGTG
>JAGKTI010012313.1:13528-24828 GCA_018397915.1 Birgus latro | reverse complement strand
TATTTGTGGAGAGTAATTGTGTGGTACTTTGGGGGATGACTGGGGGGGAATGTATATGTTGGCGATTGTTGTGTGTGATTTGTTACCAGTTTCGTTTAATTTCGTTTAGTTTTTGAAGGCTCCAACATGCTTGCATGCGTCGGCCTTAGTCACCTAATGGCGGCTCCCCATGCTGCTCGATCCCTGGCGCCTCCCTGTTCAGTCCCTTAACCCTTAAGTCACATTTAATGATCTCGTCCCATGTCTTTCTCGGTTTACTCCTCCCAACCCCTCCCCCAGTATTAACACTTCTCACCCTCTGTACCCAATTATCATCCCCCATCCTCTCCACATGTCTAAACCACCTCAGCCTACCTCTCCTCATCACAACACCAATACACTCCAGTCCCATCCTACCTCTCAACTCTTCCATCGTAAACCCAGCCCCCCCCAGGCCTTGCACGCAGGGACGCACTGCACATCCACTTAATCATTGTCATTTCTGTACGTTTAAGCCTGCGAATATCCTCTTCCTTTACTGCCCAGGTCTCACTACCACACAGCATCACACTCCTAACACAGGCTGCGTACAAAGACCCCTTAGCACGTAAGGAGAGTCCTCTCAATGTCAGGAGAGGCAACAGCTCCCTGAACTTCTTCCAACCACTTCTCACCCTAGCAACCGAGCTAACTCCAGCCCCACCTCCGGCACATAACATGTCTCCCAAATAACAAAACTCCTCCACACACTCAAGAGACTCACCTGCAAGTTCAGCCCTCTCACGCCTAACAATCTCCACCTGCTCTCCCCAACACGTCACACACATGAAATCAGCATCATTTTGCAGTCTACCTCTAATACCACTACATCTCTTGTGCACCCATTTATCACAAACACTACACAAGATGGAATTACTTCCCACACCCTTGTGGCAAACTGCACATGGCCACTCTCCCTCTCCTCTGATTGTACTGCCACCAACCCTAGATATCATCACTTTTGTTTTATCTGCATTTACCCTTAAGCCCTTGTACCCCATACCATCTCTCCACTTCTTAATTCTTTCCTCCGCCTCCTTTTCATTTTCTGCAGTCAACACCAAATCATCAGCATACAACAACTCCCATGGAGTCCATCTCTGAAGTCACGTGAGAGGGCTTCAAGCCCCATGATAAACAACAAGGGACTCAAAACTGACCCCTGATGCACACCAACATTCACGGAAAACTCATCACTCAAAACTCCATTCACTCTTACCTGGGTGCGTGCACCCACGTACATGGCCATAACCACCCTAACCAGCCACTCTTCTAACCCTAGCTTTCTCATTGCCCACTTCACCACCTCTCTAGGGACTCTGTCAAAGGCCTTTTCCAAATCAACAAAAACAAAATACAATTCCCTTTTCTTTCCAATATATTTTTCCTGAAGCTGTCGAACAATGAATATGGCATCAGTGGTTCCCCTGCCTGGCATAAACCCAAACTGCATCTCATCGATATTCACTCTTTCTCTAATCATACCTTCTAGAACTCTCTCCATTACTTTCATTATCTGATCTAAGAGCTTTATACCTCTGTAATTTCCCCTTTCCAGGGCATCACCCTTCCCTTTGTACACATTTACAATTACACTTTTCAGCCAATCATCTGGGACAACACACTCATATATAATCATATTTATCAGGTCAGTGACTAACCTTACCCTAGTATCTCCTGAGGCCTTCAACATTTCGGCAGTCAACCCTGACACACCTGCCGCCTTCCCCACCCGCATCGTGCCTATTGCCTCACTCACAGTAGCAGCTTCAATCAAAGGCCAAGGGCCAAACACTGGATCAGCTGGCTCCAAACCTTCTCTATCTCAATCAAACTCCTCATTCAACAACCGGCTATAATGCTCTCTCCATGCATCTTTAATATCCTCACTGTTCACCACTACCCTTCCATCATCATTCTTCACGCATTGCTCACCTACAATGTCCCAGTTATCCCTCTTCACCTGATTTGCCACCCTAAAAATCATATTTTTCCTTTCTCCATGATTTAGATTATCAAGTAAAAGTTTCTGTGACTCAGACTTCGCCCTGTATACCTCTCTTCTAGCCCTGCATTTGGCAGCCAAGTACTCCTCCCTGTTACCACCCTTCTTCCATTTCCAGAAAAGCCTTCTTTTCTCCTTAACTGCAGCTTCTACACCCTCATCCCACCACCAAGTTACTTTATGTCTTGGTGGACCTCTTGTCCAACCGCATATTGCATCAGTAACTCTCAAGAGGTTGTTCTTAAGGGCTCTATACTGTTCATTAACCAGTGCGTATATTAATTGATTGTATTTGTATTTCTGCTGTAGTGTCATGTGGGGGGAGAAGTGACTTTGTGTGTGCACCGGTATCTGAAAAGTTGATGGATTTGTGTGCCAGGGTGATGAGTCCACCGCCACTGCCGTCAGCCCGGTCTTGTCTGATGGTGGTTAAATTATGAAATGTAGGTGTTTTTTTGTGTTGTGTGTAGTTTTGTTTCTTTTAAGGTGGCAATGTGTATGTTGTGTTGTTTGATGAATTGTATGAGTTTGGTTTTTTGTGCTTATGCCATATGTTTAATTGGAGGATGTGTATGTTTTGTGTGCGATGTGTGTTGGGTGCTGCAGCACGGAGGTGAGGTGGTGGTGTAGGTGGAGGCGAAGGGGTAGGAGAAGGTTGTGATGGAGGTAAGGGTTGGGGTGGATTAGGTTGGGGTGAGATAGGATGGGTTAGGGGATTGGATGGTGTGAGAAGGATTGGTGGGTTAGGCTGAGGAGGTGTGGGGGAAGTAGGAGTAGAGTTGGTGGGAGGCTTAATGGGTGGGGGGAAGGAGCATTAGGAACAGGTCCAAGTGTTAGTGTTTTCTGGATGCAAGTGTTGTGAAGGTGTAATGAGTCCAGTTCTTGCAGGAACTGCACTGTACTGAACCCTTTGCCTTTCGGCTCGACGAGATAGGTTTTGAGCGTGTTGGACATATGTATTTGTTGGTGGGTCCAGGGTTGCTCTCAATGTCCCTGGCGAGAAGAAGTTGTCGAGAAATGACCGCCGGGGAGTCATTTCTCTGTGTAGAAAAAACGGTGTTGTTGTGTGTGATGTGTGGAGAGATGTGGTACTTGCCCGGGCGACCGAATCCATTCTCATGGTTGGCAACTGTGCCTGCCATTTCACTAATCTTCCTTCTAAGTGTACCAACCTCAACTAAAAGCTCATCTGTTGTTGTGTCTTTCCTGTTAACTTCCTTTACTAATTTTTCATTTTCCTCCTTCTGCATGTGCAACTGCTTCTTAATTTCATCCATTTCACTCTGAAATGCCTTCTCTAATCTGTGCATTCGTTTTACCAGCATATTGTATGTCTCCATTTTCACCAGTTCCGGGTAGAAATCATCATCCAGCTTTCTACCTTTATCCCTTTTCTTAACTCCTTCCATATTCACTTTACTAAAGATGTTGCTCATCTTGTGGTACTATGAGAAGAATCTGCTTACAGTTTGCATTCCTGTAAGTTGCAGACAAAACACTAAACAGCTGATTTGCTTGTTTGGCGCATCTGCACTTGTATTCTGTTTTTGGAACAACACTTTTACTTAAACTTTCTCTTTTATATTAGAACACTATTTAGTTGGACCTAGTACAGATCTTGACTCACATAAAGATACTTTTTTAGGTATGGCCATTTGTGGCCGAGCTGGCCTGGTGCGGAGTGGCACGCCCTGCTTCTCTTGCGTCTAGTGTGTGTGTACAGTATTTTCTGAATTTTAGACACCATTGGTGCTGTAAATACCTTGCAAAATATAAGTTGTCTAAATTTAAATGGACTTCTTATGGAGAAAAATAAGTATGCTAAGGGTGATCAGTGACTGCACAAACAAATAATTTGTTTTTCTGTTTAACATTCTTTTCTAACTCCTTCCTTTCAACATGAAAACAATCTGAATAAAATTATAGCTTACCGTATCCACTACCTCCCTTTCAATAAGCAGCATTACCAGATGAAAAATTATCTGCCATTGAATTCTTGATAACAACATGGTCATGATGGCATTGTTAAAAAAGTATGAAGTATAAACTGAAGTGAGTCCATCAGCTAGACCAGTGGTTCCCAAACTTTAACATCTGCCGGAATCCTTTTCCTATCACTGTTGCTTCTCGGAACACACACACACACAGACACACTTAATGGAGGGAATTAACTGAAAGTCATTGGAGAGTTTCATCATTCTTACCATTTTCAGTGTGATGTATGGGTTTGCTTTTGGTCCCAAAGGCTATCAGTATCTGGAAGGATGCTTGTTAACTGCAGGCGCTAATCAGGTTCTGGATCCAATTTGTTTCTGCATTTGCTTTTAGTGGTGATGTAGCTTGAGAAACTGGCCTTACACCTATACCTTGTTGCAAATGGCATCAGACATTTCATAGTTCATTTTGCAATATCAGGATACTCGTGCAAGATCTTTACCCAAAAGGTAAGCAGCGAGTCTTGTTAAATTGTTTTTTTGTGTTTGATCAGTTGAAATTTCAATCAGTTGCTCTTTTTCCTTGATAGATAGGGTTTGTCCTCTTACAGAACCTGAATCCATAAATGAATTGTGCGGCCATGTTAGAGGATCTGCCTGCTTGGGAAAATATTCTCTCAAAGTATTACGTAATTGCTTTAAATGATGAACAATGCATTCCCCTGAACTTCCATCCAACTGCAAGAAATTTTCATTCAGAAACTGATGAAAATTTGAAAAACATTCACTGCCTTGCCTTTGCACAGTCAATCCAAAAGTTTATTTTGAGGAGAAAAGATTCAATTTTGTCCTGATCCTTCAGCATGTTGACATCTAAGCCTTTCAGTGATAAGTTCAGTTCATTTAATTTTTCAGAAAATGCATAAGATAGCTCAGTTTCATTAACCAGACTTCGTCGTTGAACCTATTTGACAGAAAAATTGTTTCCTGTAAAAAAGATTCTAAGCTCATATTTCATTTTACACATCCGTGAAAGAATTTTGCCGCGGGATAACCAACGCACCTCTGTGTGCAGTAACACTGCAGTATGACTTTTTTTTTTTTTTTTTTTTTTATGCATGGAAGAAGGAAACAAAGGCCACGGGCCTGCATACTGTTCCTTCCAAGAAAAAACAAAAACAGTACAAAAGAGAGCCAAATTCAAGATCCGTTCAATTCGAGATGCCTGGACACACTGCGTTTGAAAGACTGGAGATCATAGGAAGTAGGAAATACAGACATAGGAAGACAGTTCCAGAGTTGACCAGTTGCATAAATAAAAGACTGGGAGTAACGGTTAACTCTTGCATTAGAGAGTTGGACAGAAAAGGGATGAGAGTTTGTTGCTAGACGGGTACTACGTGCCCGTCGTAGAGGTGGAGGGATGCAAGCAGACAGTTCAGAGGAACAGTGACCATTGAAGTAGCGATAGAAGAGAGATAAAGATGCAACAGCGCGGCGAAGAGACAATGGTTGAAGGGAATCAGTAAGAGGAGGAGAGTTAATGAGACGAAAAGCCTTTGACTCCACCCTATTGAGAAGAGCTGCATGTGGAGAGCCTCCCCACACATGAGTGTTGTACTCCATACACGGGCGAATAAAACCCGTGTAGCGGTCTAGCTTTGATGAAATTTACCAACAGTGTCTGCCTTCACCTGATGGAACAACGTTTCTAGTAAGAGCCAAAACAGCTTTTACTGGGCCTGTCATTGCTTTTGCACCATCAGCCCAAACAGCTGTACAGATATTCCATTTCAGATCATTTTCTTGCATGATTGTGTCCAAGTTGTTGAATATATCTTGACCTTTGGAAGTGGTTTCACTTGGCTGGCAAAAAACAACATATCCTTATGTACACTGTCTTCTAAAAGGTAGTGTACATAGACAAGAAGGATAGCCAGGGCATGCAACATCAGTTGACTCATCAAGTTGCATGATAAAACCCACAGGATTGCCTTTCAAATGATCCACTAACACTGATTTACAGTTACTTGCCATATCTTTAATTCTGTGAGAGATGGTGTTGATTGACAAGAAAACAGCATCAATAACTTTACCTGCTTTGTCTCCCAGCATGCATGAAACTATGTCTTTTACACATGGCCTCACTAAAGGTTCTGCAATTGTATAAGCTTCACCAGCCTTAGCAATGTGATAACTGACCTGATATAAAGCTTTAAGTGCATTTTTGTAATCCTGGTATGCAAACTTTTTCACGGTAGTTTTACTTTCTTTACTCTGATTTCACTTTCTTGTGAAATAATCACCGTTTTTTCTGACTAATTCAGGGTGTTTCGTTTCCAAATGCCTCTTGAGCTTTGCAGGATTCAGGCTGATGAAATGCACTGCCCATCAGGGGCAATTTCATCACCAGCAGACATGAAGCCAAAATTTATGTACTGTAGCTGCCATCTAACTTACGTTTCTTAGTCCTTCCACTCAAAGATTTACAAGTTCCTAATTTCTGTTGCTCTGGAGTAGGCGTGTATGGTTGATCCACTACCTCGGTACCTGTTGTGTCATCAGGCTCATTTTTGTGACTTGTGCCACGGAACCCTTGGGACCTCATTACGGAACCCTGGGGTTCCGCTTAACACAGTTTGGGAACCACTGAGCTAGACCATACTGGTAGCCTCCAGCTGCCATTTTCCTCAGTGTCCAATCATTGATTCATGTGGTTATATCTATCTGTCTATTGCCAGACGCCTCAATCCCGCACGGGGTGGCCAGATACAAATCGCCTCAATGTCTCCCTGTCCCCCGCCATTTCACTACCCCGCTCCCAGCTCACACCCCCCTCTCTCATATACCTCTCCACTCCATCCCTCCATCTCATCCTCGGCCTCCCCCTTCCTCTCGCCCCCTCCACCTCACTCACATACACTCTCCTTGTCAGTCGTTCACTCTCCATCCTCTCCACATGCCCAAACCACCTTAACGTGTTTCTCCTAACGCTTCCTATCACGTCCACAACCACACCACAACGCTCCTTCACTTCCTCATTTGTTAGTCTGTCTCTCCATGTGAGAAGAGAGGAAGAAATCAGTAGGATGGAAGTGGTGGAAGCAATGAAGAAAGTTAAAATGGGGAAAGCCCCAGGAATTGATGGAGTGTGTGGTGAAATGCTGAAGCATGGGGGAGAAATAGTAATAGAATGGATGTGGAAGGTGTGCAGATTGGCTTGGGAGGAGGGTAGAGTCCCGGAGGATTGGAAGTCGGGTATAATTATTCCTCTGTACAAAGGAAAAGGGGAAAAAGCAGTGTGTGGTAATCATAGGGGCATTTGCCTTCTCAGTGTAATAGGAACAGTATATGGTTGGATACTTATTGACAGAGTTAGGGAAATAACAGAGGAATTGGTTGGAGAAGAACAGGGAGGTTTTAGGAAGGGAAGAGGTTGTGTAGACCAGATATTCATTCTTAGATCCTTAGTGGAAAAGTTTCTAGAGAAGGGAAAGAAGTTGTATACAGCCTTCATGGATCTGGAGAAAGCATATGACAGGGTGGATAGACAAGGTTTGTGGAAGGTATTAAGAATATATGGAGTGGATGGGAAGTTGTTGAAGGCAGTGAAGAGTATGTATGAGGGTGCTAAGGCTGCAGTGCGTGTGGATGGCAAACTGAGTGAATCTTTCCATTTGAAGGTTGGATTGAAACAAGGATGTGTCATGTCTCCATGGTTGTTCAATCTGTACATGAATGGGGTTATAAAAGAGATACAAGGCTGGGCAGTGGATGTTGGAGCGGCCCTAGTGAGAGAGGCAGTGTTTGGAAACTCCCTGTACTGTTGTTTGCAGATGATACTGTGTTGTTTAGCGAAGACGAAGGGGAGCTGCAAGGCTTGGTAGATGAGTTTGGGAGAGTGTGTAAGAAACGGAATCTAAAGGTGAATGTAGGGAAGAGTAAAGTGATGGTCTTCAAGAGAAGTGAAGCCATTGAATGCACAGCGAGATTGGATGGGAAGATATGGAGAATGTGAGTGCATTTAAGTAGTTGGGTAGTGTGATGAGTAAGGATGGAAGTCTGGAGGGTGAAGTGCTCGAAAGGGTGCAGCAGGGAAGGAAGGTTGCTGGTTCATTGAAAGCATTGATAAGATACAGGGAGGTGAGCATGGAAGTGAAAAAGTTGTTACATGACAGTATTGTGATTGTATCTATGCTTCTCATAATTTTTACTCATCGTGCATTATCTCCCTTTACTTTTGCTCACCATCAAGCATAGTTATTTTCAATGAAACTTGGGCTGAGAAATTCAGTAAATTGTTTTTTATTCATGCGCTCTTGAAAGCAGTCATTTTCCACTAGGTTAGGACCATTTGGGCCTGGGTCATGTCCGACAGCACGTAAATATATTTTGTCATAAAAGAACAAATGCTCATAGTTGGATAGTTGGTACCTGCACAACTGTTCACTCAGTGTCTTTATAATTACGTTCATTTTCAATGTTATACTGCCTGTAAATAATGCAGTGTGCGATATTTGACACTGCTATTCATGTGTTATTTTGGCACAGGCTAAATCAGGGCTGAGGCATCTTAATTTCTAACTGAAAGTACACAGAATGTACACAGCTGCTGTGTACATAGCTATGCACTCAGTGTCTTAATTTCACTCATTTTTAATGCTACTGTATAGAATGTGCTTTATACAAAATTACTGCTCACATGTTGTGGCAGGGCTACAACATCACTACTTGCATTCATGATTACGTGAGACCACCTCCATGAACACGTTAACAGCAGATGCAGTGCATGCCATTAATGAAGCAGCTCATGTATTTCTGTCTTTATATAATTGTCAGTAGCAAAATTTTTACAGAAATACAAATCATTGTACCATAAGAGTGTTATTTGAATTGGTAACTTTTATAATGTAAATCTGAATCATCACAGAAAGAACCATTGGACCTCAAGGGTTTGTTGTATATAGCCAGTACAGCACAAATAATGGCCATGATCTTTTTGTCAGATGGTCTTACTATAGCCTGTGTTTACATTTTGATTGGTGGCTGTAATTTTTCAGTTCCACATAGCCAGACTGTGTTTGTGAACAGAAACCAAGCAGCCCTAGATGCATTTTGAATCCCAAACTTTTTGCCTCAACCCATCAAAAATTACAAGTTTTTTGTAAAAAATTGTGTCTTGGTAGTACAGTATTTCATGTGTCGTCAAAATTCAGGTTGCCCGAATTTTATCAAACGAGTTTTCAGAATGTACTGTATACTTTATATTGCTCATTACTGTACCTTAGAGGGATGGCATATTATTTGAAAGTTCTGATCCCCCATTATATATCCTAATTCAGGATAGTCTTAGATTTCACCTGTAAAGCAGTTAGAAGTTTTGTAAATTTTTCACTTTCTTCCATTATAATCTTTAATTTGAGGAAAGTAGAATCTAGAACCCCTGGGGGTAGGGGGTTTTTCAAGAATTCTCCCCCAGTATCCCTGCTTGTCGTAAGAGGCGACTAAAAGGGTTGGTGGTGGGTTAGTGCCCCACCCCGTAAAAACAACTAACTAAAAATACGAACAGGAAGCCTTGGACCAGGACTGACCAAAAGTTGACGACAAAGGAACGGACAAAGGACGAGATAAAGATTGCGACCTGGAATGTGAGGGGTATGAATGATGAGGTGAAAGAGAGAGAGATTGTACAGGTGCCTGAGAGTGCGAAAGTGGATATATGTGGAATAACTGAAACTAAATGGCGAGGTGAGAGTGTGAGAGAATGGGAATATGGATGGGGTATATGCGCAGGAGTGGGTGAGAATGAGAGGGCGAAAGAGAGAGTGTGTATTGTTGTGAGCAACAGGTGGAAGGAGAATGTAAGAGAGTATGGATCAGTTGGGTCAAGCATTGTGTGGGTAAGAGTGAAAGTTGGACTACAAATGTGGGCAATTGTGTGCGTGTATGCACCAACGCAAGATTGTGTAAGTAGAGTGAGAGAAGAGTTTTGGACAAATGTGGAAGCCTGCTTGGAAAAGTTTGAAAGGAATGAGAGAGTGTTTCTGATTGGAGATATGGATGGAAAAGTGGGGAATGAGAAGGTGGATGGAGTGGTTGGTGAGTGGAGTGTGCCTGCAGAGATGGATGAGAATGGCAGTGCTTTAGTGGACATTTGTGCTGGGAGGGGGTTGGTGGTAGTTAATACCCTCTTCAGGCACAAAATGATCCATAGGTATACATGGCGAGTGGTGAGAAGAGAGGACGGGGGAATGAATGAACGGAAGGCAATGATTGACTATGTGTGTGTGGATGAAAGGATGAGAAGATGTGTAATGGATGCAAGAGTATATAGAGGTTGGGGGAGTGGACTTTCTGACCACCACTTGGTGGTGGCCAGAATCAGAGTCCAAACAAGATGCAGGAAGAGAAGAAGAGAAAGACAGGAGGAAGTATGTGTTACAAGGAGGGTAGAAAAGTTACAAGAGGATGGAATAAAGGCTGAATATAGAAGGGAAGTGGAGGAGCGATTGGGTAAATATAGATTGGAGCAGGTGGGGGATGTGGAGGGTGTGTGCAAGATATTCACAGAAGAAATCTGTGCAGCATGTGAGGTGGTGTGTGGGGTGAAGAGAAGACGAAAGGGGGTTCAGGGAACAGCATGGTGGACTGAAGAGGTGAGAGAGGCTGTGGCACAAAAGAAGAAAGCATATAATGAGTGGATGAGGAACAGGGGCGACGAAGAAGCTGAGAGACGGACGAGAGAGTTATACGTAGTGAGGAGGAGAGAGGTGAAAAGATTAGTAAGAGAGAGTAAGAAGAGAGTGGATGAGGAATTTGGAAGGAATTTGAGTGCAAAGTGGAGGGAATGTAAGAAAATGTTCTGGAAGGAGGTAAAGAGAGCTAGACAGGGTGCCAACGAAGTCAGTGGGGGTGTGAAAGATAAAAATGGTAGATTACTAGTGGAGAAGGGAGAAAAAGTAAACAGATGGAGAGAACACTTTAATGAACTGTTGAACATAGAGAATGAAAGTAATGCAAGTATAAGTGGCTGGGGAATGGCAGGGAGAAGGAGGGTTGTGAGAAGAGAGGAAGAAATCAGTAGGATGGAAGTGGTGGAAGCAATGAAGAAAGTTAAAATGGGGAAAGCCCCAGGAATTGATGGAGTGTGTGGTGAAATGCTGAAGCATGGGGGAGAGATAGTAATAGAATGGATGTGGAAGGTGTGCAGATTGGCTTGGGAGGAGGGTAGAGTCCCGGAGGATTGGAAGTCAGGTATAATTATTCCTCTGTACAAAGGAAAAGGGGAAAAAGCAGTGTGTGGTAATCATAGGGGCATTTGCCTTCTCAGTGTAATAGGAAAA
>JAGKTI010012312.1:13528-24828 GCA_018397915.1 Birgus latro | reverse complement strand
TATTTGTGGAGAGTAATTGTGTGGTACTTTGGGGGATGACTGGGGGGGAATGTATATGTTGGCGATTGTTGTGTGTGATTTGTTACCAGTTTCGTTTAATTTCGTTTAGTTTTTGAAGGCTCCAACATGCTTGCATGCGTCGGCCTTAGTCACCTAATGGCGGCTCCCCATGCTGCTCGATCCCTGGCGCCTCCCTGTTCAGTCCCTTAACCCTTAAGTCACATTTAATGATCTCGTCCCATGTCTTTCTCGGTTTACTCCTCCCAACCCCTCCCCCAGTATTAACACTTCTCACCCTCTGTACCCAATTATCATCCCCCATCCTCTCCACATGTCTAAACCACCTCAGCCTACCTCTCCTCATCACAACACCAATACACTCCAGTCCCATCCTACCTCTCAACTCTTCCATCGTAAACCCAGCCCCCCCCAGGCCTTGCACGCAGGGACGCACTGCACATCCACTTAATCATTGTCATTTCTGTACGTTTAAGCCTGCGAATATCCTCTTCCTTTACTGCCCAGGTCTCACTACCACACAGCATCACACTCCTAACACAGGCTGCGTACAAAGACCCCTTAGCACGTAAGGAGAGTCCTCTCAATGTCAGGAGAGGCAACAGCTCCCTGAACTTCTTCCAACCACTTCTCACCCTAGCAACCGAGCTAACTCCAGCCCCACCTCCGGCACATAACATGTCTCCCAAATAACAAAACTCCTCCACACACTCAAGAGACTCACCTGCAAGTTCAGCCCTCTCACGCCTAACAATCTCCACCTGCTCTCCCCAACACGTCACACACATGAAATCAGCATCATTTTGCAGTCTACCTCTAATACCACTACATCTCTTGTGCACCCATTTATCACAAACACTACACAAGATGGAATTACTTCCCACACCCTTGTGGCAAACTGCACATGGCCACTCTCCCTCTCCTCTGATTGTACTGCCACCAACCCTAGATATCATCACTTTTGTTTTATCTGCATTTACCCTTAAGCCCTTGTACCCCATACCATCTCTCCACTTCTTAAATCTTTCCTCCGCCTCCTTTTCATTTTCTGCAGTCAACACCAAATCATCAGCATACAACAACTCCCATGGAGTCCATCTCTGAAGTCACGTGAGAGGGCTTCAAGCCCCATGATAAACAACAAGGGACTCAAAACTGACCCCTGATGCACACCAACATTCACGGAAAACTCATCACTCAAAACTCCATTCACTCTTACCTGGGTGCGTGCACCCACGTACATGGCCATAACCACCCTAACCAGCCACTCTTCTAACCCTAGCTTTCTCATTGCCCACTTCACCACCTCTCTAGGGACTCTGTCAAAGGCCTTTTCCAAATCAACAAAAACAAAATACAATTCCCTTTTCTTTCCAATATATTTTTCCTGAAGCTGTCGAACAATGAATATGGCATCAGTGGTTCCCCTGCCTGGCATAAACCCAAACTGCATCTCATCGATATTCACTCTTTCTCTAATCATACCTTCTAGAACTCTCTCCATTACTTTCATTATCTGATCTAAGAGCTTTATACCTCTGTAATTTCCCCTTTCCAGGGCATCACCCTTCCCTTTGTACACATTTACAATTACACTTTTCAGCCAATCATCTGGGACAACACACTCATATATAATCATATTTATCAGGTCAGTGACTAACCTTACCCTAGTATCTCCTGAGGCCTTCAACATTTCGGCAGTCAACCCTGACACACCTGCCGCCTTCCCCACCCGCATCGTGCCTATTGCCTCACTCACAGTAGCAGCTTCAATCAAAGGCCAAGGGCCAAACACTGGATCAGCTGGCTCCAAACCTTCTCTATCTCAATCAAACTCCTCATTCAACAACCGGCTATAATGCTCTCTCCATGCATCTTTAATATCCTCACTGTTCACCACTACCCTTCCATCATCATTCTTCACGCATTGCTCACCTACAATGTCCCAGTTATCCCTCTTCACCTGATTTGCCACCCTAAAAATCATATTTTTCCTTTCTCCATGATTTAGATTATCAAGTAAAAGTTTCTGTGACTCAGACTTCGCCCTGTATACCTCTCTTCTAGCCCTGCATTTGGCAGCCAAGTACTCCTCCCTGTTACCACCCTTCTTCCATTTCCAGAAAAGCCTTCTTTTCTCCTTAACTGCAGCTTCTACACCCTCATCCCACCACCAAGTTACTTTATGTCTTGGTGGACCTCTTGTCCAACCGCATATTGCATCAGTAACTCTCAAGAGGTTGTTCTTAAGGGCTCTATACTGTTCATTAACCAGTGCGTATATTAATTGATTGTATTTGTATTTCTGCTGTAGTGTCATGTGGGGGGAGAAGTGACTTTGTGTGTGCACCGGTATCTGAAAAGTTGATGGATTTGTGTGCCAGGGTGATGAGTCCACCGCCACTGCCGTCAGCCCGGTCTTGTCTGATGGTGGTTAAATTATGAAATGTAGGTGTTTTTTTGTGTTGTGTGTAGTTTTGTTTCTTTTAAGGTGGCAATGTGTATGTTGTGTTGTTTGATGAATTGTATGAGTTTGGTTTTTTGTGCTTATGCCATATGTTTAATTGGAGGATGTGTATGTTTTGTGTGCGATGTGTGTTGGGTGCTGCAGCACGGAGGTGAGGTGGTGGTGTAGGTGGAGGCGAAGGGGTAGGAGAAGGTTGTGATGGAGGTAAGGGTTGGGGTGGATTAGGTTGGGGTGAGATAGGATGGGTTAGGGGATTGGATGGTGTGAGAAGGATTGGTGGGTTAGGCTGAGGAGGTGTGGGGGAAGTAGGAGTAGAGTTGGTGGGAGGCTTAATGGGTGGGGGGAAGGAGCATTAGGAACAGGTCCAAGTGTTAGTGTTTTCTGGATGCAAGTGTTGTGAAGGTGTAATGAGTCCAGTTCTTGCAGGAACTGCACTGTACTGAACCCTTTGCCTTTCGGCTCGACGAGATAGGTTTTGAGCGTGTTGGACATATGTATTTGTTGGTGGGTCCAGGGTTGCTCTCAATGTCCCTGGCGAGAAGAAGTTGTCGAGAAATGACCGCCGGGGAGTCATTTCTCTGTGTAGAAAAAACGGTGTTGTTGTGTGTGATGTGTGGAGAGATGTGGTACTTGCCCGGGCGACCGAATCCATTCTCATGGTTGGCAACTGTGCCTGCCATTTCACTAATCTTCCTTCTAAGTGTACCAACCTCAACTAAAAGCTCATCTGTTGTTGTGTCTTTCCTGTTAACTTCCTTTACTAATTTTTCATTTTCCTCCTTCTGCATGTGCAACTGCTTCTTAATTTCATCCATTTCACTCTGAAATGCCTTCTCTAATCTGTGCATTCGTTTTACCAGCATATTGTATGTCTCCATTTTCACCAGTTCCGGGTAGAAATCATCATCCAGCTTTCTACCTTTATCCCTTTTCTTAACTCCTTCCATATTCACTTTACTAAAGATGGTGCTCATCTTGTGGTACTATGAGAAGAATCTGCTTACAGTTTGCATTCCTGTAAGTTGCAGACAAAACACTAAACAGCTGATTTGCTTGTTTGGCGCATCTGCACTTGTATTCTGTTTTTGGAACAACACTTTTACTTAAACTTTCTCTTTTATATTAGAACACTATTTAGTTGGACCTAGTACAGATCTTGACTCACATAAAGATACTTTTTTAGGTATGGCCATTTGTGGCCGAGCTGGCCTGGTGCGGAGTGGCACGCCCTGCTTCTCTTGCGTCTAGTGTGTGTGTACAGTATTTTCTGAATTTTAGACACCATTGGTGCTGTAAATACCTTGCAAAATATAAGTTGTCTAAATTTAAATGGACTTCTTATGGAGAAAAATAAGTATGCTAAGGGTGATCAGTGACTGCACAAACAAATAATTTGTTTTTCTGTTTAACATTCTTTTCTAACTCCTTCCTTTCAACATGAAAACAATCTGAATAAAATTATAGCTTACCGTATCCACTACCTCCCTTTCAATAAGCAGCATTACCAGATGAAAAATTATCTGCCATTGAATTCTTGATAACAACATGGTCATGATGGCATTGTTAAAAAAGTATGAAGTATAAACTGAAGTGAGTCCATCAGCTAGACCAGTGGTTCCCAAACTTTAACATCTGCCGGAATCCTTTTCCTATCACTGTTGCTTCTCGGAACACACACACACACAGACACACTTAATGGAGGGAATTAACTGAAAGTCATTGGAGAGTTTCATCATTCTTACCATTTTCAGTGTGATGTATGGGTTTGCTTTTGGTCCCAAAGGCTATCAGTATCTGGAAGGATGCTTGTTAACTGCAGGCGCTAATCAGGTTCTGGATCCAATTTGTTTCTGCATTTGCTTTTAGTGGTGATGTAGCTTGAGAAACTGGCCTTACACCTATACCTTGTTGCAAATGGCATCAGACATTTCATAGTTCATTTTGCAATATCAGGATACTCGTGCAAGATCTTTACCCAAAAGGTAAGCAGCGAGTCTTGTTAAATTGTTTTTTTGTGTTTGATCAGTTGAAATTTCAATCAGTTGCTCTTTTTCCTTGATAGATAGGGTTTGTCCTCTTACAGAACCTGAATCCATAAATGAATTGTGCGGCCATGTTAGAGGATCTGCCTGCTTGGGAAAATATTCTCTCAAAGTATTACGTAATTGCTTTAAATGATGAACAATGCATTCCCCTGAACTTCCATCCAACTGCAAGAAATTTTCATTCAGAAACTGATGAAAATTTGAAAAACATTCACTGCCTTGCCTTTGCACAGTCAATCCAAAAGTTTATTTTGAGGAGAAAAGATTCAATTTTGTCCTGATCCTTCAGCATGTTGACATCTAAGCCTTTCAGTGATAAGTTCAGTTCATTTAATTTTTCAGAAAATGCATAAGATAGCTCAGTTTCATTAACCAGACTTCGTCGTTGAACCTATTTGACAGAAAAATTGTTTCCTGTAAAAAAGATTCTAAGCTCATATTTCATTTTACACATCCGTGAAAGAATTTTGCCGCGGGATAACCAACGCACCTCTGTGTGCAGTAACACTGCAGTATGACTTTTTTTTTTTTTTTTTTTTTTATGCATGGAAGAAGGAAACAAAGGCCACGGGCCTGCATACTGTTCCTTCCAAGAAAAAACAAAAACAGTACAAAAGAGAGCCAAATTCAAGATCCGTTCAATTCGAGATGCCTGGACACACTGCGTTTGAAAGACTGGAGATCATAGGAAGTAGGAAATACAGACATAGGAAGACAGTTCCAGAGTTGACCAGTTGCATAAATAAAAGACTGGGAGTAACGGTTAACTCTTGCATTAGAGAGTTGGACAGAAAAGGGATGAGAGTTTGTTGCTAGACGGGTACTACGTGCCCGTCGTAGAGGTGGAGGGATGCAAGCAGACAGTTCAGAGGAACAGTGACCATTGAAGTAGCGATAGAAGAGAGATAAAGATGCAACAGTGCGGCGAAGAGACAATGGTTGAAGGGAATCAGTAAGAGGAGGAGAGTTAATGAGACGAAAAGCCTTTGACTCCACCCTATTGAGAAGAGCTGCATGTGGAGAGCCTCCCCACACATGAGTGTTGTACTCCATACACAGGCGAATAAAACCCGTGTAGCGGTCTAGCTTTGATGAAATTTACCAACAGTGTCTGCCTTCACCTGATGGAACAACGTTTCTAGTAAGAGCCAAAACAGCTTTTACTGGGCCTGTCATTGCTTTTGCACCATCAGCCCAAACAGCTGTACAGATATTCCATTTCAGATCATTTTCTTGCATGATTGTGTCCAAGTTGTTGAATATATCTTGACCTTTGGAAGTGGTTTCACTTGGCTGGCAAAAAACAACATATCCTTATGTACACTGTCTTCTAAAAGGTAGTGTACATAGACAAGAAGGATAGCCAGGGCATGCAACATCAGTTGACTCATCAAGTTGCATGATAAAACCCACAGGATTGCCTTTCAAATGATCCACTAACACTGATTTACAGTTACTTGCCATATCTTTAATTCTGTGAGAGATGGTGTTGATTGACAAGAAAACAGCATCAATAACTTTACCTGCTTTGTCTCCCAGCATGCATGAAACTATGTCTTTTACACATGGCCTCACTAAAGGTTCTGCAATTGTATAAGCTTCACCAGCCTTAGCAATGTGATAACTGACCTGATATAAAGCTTTAAGTGCATTTTTGTAATCCTGGTATGCAAACTTTTTCACGGTAGTTTTACTTTCTTTACTCTGATTTCACTTTCTTGTGAAATAATCACCGTTTTTTCTGACTAATTCAGGGTGTTTCGTTTCCAAATGCCTCTTGAGCTTTGCAGGATTCAGGCTGATGAAATGCACTGCCCATCAGGGGCAATTTCATCACCAGCAGACATGAAGCCAAAATTTATGTACTGTAGCTGCCATCTAACTTACGTTTCTTAGTCCTTCCACTCAAAGATTTACAAGTTCCTAATTTCTGTTGCTCTGGAGTAGGCGTGTATGGTTGATCCACTACCTCGGTACCTGTTGTGTCATCAGGCTCATTTTTGTGACTTGTGCCACGGAACCCTTGGGACCTCATTACGGAACCCTGGGGTTCCGCTTAACACAGTTTGGGAACCACTGAGCTAGACCATACTGGTAGCCTCCAGCTGCCATTTTCCTCAGTGTCCAATCATTGATTCATGTGGTTATATCTATCTGTCTATTGCCAGACGCCTCAATCCCGCACGGGGTGGCCACATACAAATCGCCTCAATGTCTCCCTGTCCCCCGCCATTTCACTACCCCGCTCCCAGCTCACACCCCCCTCTCTCATATACCTCTCCACTCCATCCCTCCATCTCATCCTCGGCCTCCCCCTTCCTCTCGCCCCCTCCACCTCACTCACATACACTCTCCTTGTCAGTCGTTCACTCTCCATCCTCTCCACATGCCCAAACCACCTTAACGTGTTTCTCCTAACGCTTCCTATCACGTCCACAACCACACCACAACGCTCCTTCACTTCCTCATTTGTTAGTCTGTCTCTCCATGTGAGAAGAGAGGAAGAAATCAGTAGGATGGAAGTGGTGGAAGCAATGAAGAAAGTTAAAATGGGGAAAGCCCCAGGAATTGATGGAGTGTGTGGTGAAATGCTGAAGCATGGGGGAGAAATAGTAATAGAATGGATGTGGAAGGTGTGCAGATTGGCTTGGGAGGAGGGTAGAGTCCCGGAGGATTGGAAGTCAGGTATAATTATTCCTCTGTACAAAGGAAAAGGGGAAAAAGCAGTGTGTGGTAATCATAGGGGCATTTGCCTTCTCAGTGTAATAGGAACAGTATATGGTTGGATACTTATTGACAGAGTTAGGGAAATAACAGAGGAATTGGTTGGAGAAGAACAGGGAGGTTTTAGGAAGGGAAGAGGTTGTGTAGACCAGATATTCATTCTTAGATCCTTAGTGGAAAAGTTTCTAGAGAAGGGAAAGAAGTTGTATGCAGCCTTCATGGATCTGGAGAAAGCATATGACAGGGTGGATAGACAAGGATTGTGGAAGGTATTGAGAATATATGGAGTGGATGGGAAGTTGTTGAAGGCAGTGAAGAGTATGTATGAGGGTGCTAAGGCTGCAGTGCGTGTGGATGGCAAACTGAGTGAATCTTTCCATTTGAAGGTTGGATTGAAACAAGGATGTGTCATGTCTCCATGGTTGTTCAATCTGTACATGAATGGGGTTATAAAAGAGATACAAGGCTGGGCAGTGGATGTTGGAGCGGCCCTAGTGAGAGAGGCAGTGTTTGGAAACTCCCTGTACTGTTGTTTGCAGATGATACTGTGTTGTTTAGCGAAGACGAAGGGGAGCTGCAAGGCTTGGTAGATGAGTTTGGGAGAGTGTGTAAGAAACGGAATCTAAAGGTGAATGTAGGGAAGAGTAAAGTGATGGTCTTCAAGAGAAGTGAAGCCATTGAATGCACAGCGAGATTGGATGGGAAGATATGGAGAATGTGAGTGCATTTAAGTAGTTGGGTAGTGTGATGAGTAAGGATGGAAGTCTGGAGGGTGAAGTGCTCGAAAGGGTGCAGCAGGGAAGGAAGGTTGCTGGTTCATTGAAAGCATTGATAAGATACAGGGAGGTGAGCATGGAGGTGAAAAAGTTGTTACATGACAGTATTGTGATTGTATCTATGCTTCTCATAATTTTTACTCATCGTGCATTATCTCCCTTTACTTTTGCTCACCATCAAGCATAGTTATTTTCAATGAAACTTGGGCTGAGAAATTCAGTAAATTGTTTTTTATTCATGCGCTCTTGAAAGCAGTCATTTTCCACTAGGTTAGGACCATTTGGGCCTGGGTCATGTCCGACAGCACGTAAATATATTTTGTCATAAAAGAACAAATGCTCATAGTTGGATAGTTGGTACCTGCACAACTGTTCACTCAGTGTCTTTATAATTACGTTCATTTTCAATGTTATACTGCCTGTAAATAATGCAGTGTGCGATATTTGACACTGCTATTCATGTGTTATTTTGGCACAGGCTAAATCAGGGCTGAGGCATCTTAATTTCTAACTGAAAGTACACAGAATGTACACAGCTGCTGTGTACATAGCTATGCACTCAGTGTCTTAATTTCACTCATTTTTAATGCTACTGTATAGAATGTGCTTTATACAAAATTACTGCTCACATGTTGTGGCAGGGCTACAACATCACTACTTGCATTCATGATTACGTGAGACCACCTCCATGAACACGTTAACAGCAGATGCAGTGCATGCCATTAATGAAGCAGCTCATGTATTTCTGTCTTTATATAATTGTCAGTAGCAAAATTTTTACAGAAATACAAATCATTGTACCATAAGAGTGTTATTTGAATTGGTAACTTTTATAATGTAAATCTGAATCATCACAGAAAGAACCATTGGACCTCAAGGGTTTGTTGTATATAGCCAGTACAGCACAAATAATGGCCATGATCTTTTTGTCAGATGGTCTTACTATAGCCTGTGTTTACATTTTGATTGGTGGCTGTAATTTTTCCGTTCCACATAGCCAGACTGTGTTTGTGAACAGAAACCAAGCAGCCCTAGATGCATTTTGAATCCCAAACTTTTTGCCTCAACCCATCAAAAATTACAAGTTTTTTGTAAAAAATTGTGTCTTGGTAGTACAGTATTTCATGTGTCGTCAAAATTCAGGTTGCCCGAATTTTATCAAACGAGTTTTCAGAATGTACTGTATACTTTATATTGCTCATTACTGTACCTTAGAGGGATGGCATATTATTTGAAAGTTCTGATCCCCCATTATATATCCTAATTCAGGATAGTCTTAGATTTCACCTGTAAAGCAGTTAGAAGTTTTGTAAATTTTTCACTTTCTTCCATTATAATCTTTAATTTGAGGAAAGTAGAATCTAGAACCCCTGGGGGTAGGGGGTTTTTCAAGAATTCTCCCCCAGTATCCCTGCTTGTCGTAAGAGGCGACTAAAAGGGTTGGTGGTGGGTTAGTGCCCCACCCCGTAAAAACAACTAACTAAAAATACGAACAGGAAGCCTTGGACCAGGACTGACCAAAAGTTGACGACAAAGGAACGGACAAAGGACGAGATAAAGATTGCGACCTGGAATGTGAGGGGTATGAATGATGAGGTGAAAGAGAGAGAGATTGTACAGGTGCCTGAGAGTGCGAAAGTGGATATATGTGGAATAACTGAAACTAAATGGCGAGGTGAGAGTGTGAGAGAATGGGAATATGGATGGGGTATATGCGCAGGAGTGGGTGAGAATGAGAGGGCGAAAGAGAGAGTGTGTATTGTTGTGAGCAACAGGTGGAAGGAGAATGTAAGAGAGTATGGATCAGTTGGGTCAAGCATTGTGTGGGTAAGAGTGAAAGTTGGACTACAAATGTGGGCAATTGTGTGCGTGTATGCACCAACGCAAGATCGTGTAAGTAGAGTGAGAGAAGAGTTTTGGACAAATGTGGAAGCCTGCTTGGAAAAGTTTGAAAGGAATGAGAGAGTGTTTCTGATTGGAGATATGGATGGAAAAGTGGGGAATGAGAAGGTGGATGGAGTGGTTGGTGAGTGGAGTGTGCCTGCAGAGATGGATGAGAATGGCAGTGCTTTAGTGGACATTTGTGCTGGGAGGGGGTTGGTGGTAGTTAATACCCTCTTCAGGCACAAAATGATCCATAGGTATACATGGCGAGTGGTGAGAAGAGAGGACGGGGGAATGAATGAACGGAAGGCAATGATTGACTGTGTGTGTGTGGATGAAAGGATGAGAAGATGTATAATGGATGCAAGAGTATATAGAGGTTGGGGGAGTGGACTTTCTGACCACCACTTGGTGGTGGCCAGAATCAGAGTCCAAACAAGATGCAGGAAGAGAAGAAGAGAAAGACAGGAGGAAGTATGTGTTACAAGGAGGGTAGAAAAGTTACAAGAGGATGGAATAAAGGCTGAATATAGAAGGGAAGTGGAGGAGCGATTGGGTAAATATAGATTGGAGCAGGTGGGGGATGTGGAGGGTGTGTGCAAGATATTCACAGAAGAAATCTGTGCAGCATGTGAGGTGGTGTGTGGGGTGAAGAGAAGACGAAAGGGGGTTCAGGGAACAGCATGGTGGACTGAAGAGGTGAGAGAGGCTGTGGCACAAAAGAAGAAAGCATATAATGAGTGGATGAGGAACAGGGGCGACGAAGAAGCTGAGAGACGGACGAGAGAGTTATACGTAGTGAGGAGGAGAGAGGTGAAAAGATTAGTAAGAGAGAGTAAGAAGAGAGTGGATGAGGAATTTGGAAGGAATTTGAGTGCAAAGTGGAGGGAATGTAAGAAAATGTTCTGGAAGGAGGTAAAGAGAGCTAGACAGGGTGCCAACGAAGTCAGTGGGGGTGTGAAAGATAAAAATGGTAGATTACTAGTGGAGAAGGGAGAAAAAGTAAACAGATGGAGAGAACACTTTAATGAACTGTTGAACATAGAGAATGAAAGTAATGCAAGTATAAGTGGCTGGGGAATGGCAGGGAGAAGGAGGGTTGTGAGAAGAGAGGAAGAAATCAGTAGGATGGAAGTGGTGGAAGCAATGAAGAAAGTTAAAATGGGGAAAGCCCCAGGAATTGATGGAGTGTGTGGTGAAATGCTGAAGCATGGGGGAGAGATAGTAATAGAATGGATGTGGAAGGTGTGCAGATTGGCTTGGGAGGAGGGTAGAGTCCCGGAGGATTGGAAGTCAGGTATAATTATTCCTCTGTACAAAGGAAAAGGGGAAAAAGCAGTGTGTGGTAATCATAGGGGCATTTGCCTTCTCAGTGTAATAGGAAAA
>JAGKTI010012310.1:0-24830 GCA_018397915.1 Birgus latro | reverse complement strand
TTAAAAAAAAAAAAAAAAGGGTGATAAAGCAGCTGAGTCGAATTATCGTCCGATAAGTCTAACCTCAATAGTAGGAAAAATGTTAGAGTCAATTTTGGCCAATAAGATTAAAGAACACTTAGAAAGATTTAATCTTATAAATGAAAGTCAGCACGGATTCAGGCAAGGACGATCCTGCATCACAAACTTGTTGTCATTCTTCTCGGAGGTCTATGAGACAGTAGATAGCGATAAAGCTTACGATATTATTTATCTGGACTTCAGTAAAGCTTTTGATAGGGTCCCACACGAGAGGATTACCCACTAATGTTTAATAATGAACAGTTTATGTCCTGCATCATCCTTGAACATGCTTGGGGTTTCATTCTCTCGGGATTTGTCTTGGAAAGAACATATTACATCTCTTGTGAAATCTGCTTCCAAGAGATTAGGTGTGCTAAGCCGATTCCGAACTTTCTTTACCCCTGCACAGTTGTTGACCTTGTACACGGGTTTTATTCGCCCGTGTATGGAGTACAACTCTCATGTTTGGGGAGGCTCCCCACATGCAGCTCTTCTCAATAGGGTGGAGTCAAAGGCTTTTCGTCTCATTAATTCTCCTCCTCTTACTGATTCCCTTCAACCTTTGTCTCTTCGCCGCACTGTTGCATCTTACTCTCTTCTATCGCTACTTCAACGGCCACTGTTCCTCTGAACTGTCTGCTTGCATCCCTCCACCTCTACGACGGGCACGTAGTACCCGTCTAGCAACAAACTCTCATCCCTTTTCTGTCCAATTCTCTAATGCAAGAGTTAACCGTTACTCCCAGTCCTTCATTTATGCAACTGGTCAACTCTGGAACTGTCTTCCTCTGTCTGTATTTCCTACTTCCTATGATCTCCAGTCTTTCAAACGCAGTGTGTCCAGGCATCTCGAAATGAACGGATCATGAATTTGGCTCTCTTTTGTGTTGTTTTTGCTTTTTCTTGGAAGGAACAGTATACAGGCCTGTGGCCTTTGGTTCCTTCTTCCTTGCATTAAAAAAAAAAAAAACACGGAATAGACGGCGATAAAATAAAATGGATAGAATCTTGGCTGAACGGACGAAAGCAAAGAGTATTAAAAAATGGAACTGAGTCGGATTGGGGATTAATAACTATAGCGATGTACCACAGGGTTCAGTACTCGGTCCCTTATTATTTATTATATATATAAATGATCTAGACTTAGGAATCACTAGCAGTATCAGCAAATTTGCCGACGATACAAAAATAGGGCGTATCATTAACTCGACTGACGATTGCCATAACTTACAAAATGACCTCGATATATTACCCAAATGGTCTAAAACTTAGCAAATGGAATTTAACGTTGAAAAATGTATAGTACTTAACGTAGGCAAGACCATTGGAGATACTAAATACAGCTTAGATAACAAAGAAATTGGTAAATCGGAATGCGAGAGAGATCTAGGAGTCATGGTTAGTAACGACCTCAAACCAAGGCAACAGTGTATTAATGCGAGAAATAAAGCAAATAGGGTCCTAGGATTTATTTCGAGAAGCGTGAGCAATAGGTCATCAAAAGTAATACTGCAACTATATCTAGCATTAGTAAGGCCACATTCAGACTACGCAGTACAATTTTGGTGTCCTTACTATAGAATGGATATTAACTCGTTAGAAAATGTAGAAGAATGACAAAAATGATACATGATGTTCGAAACCTGTCATACGAAGACAGACTGAAAAGACTAAATCTGCACTCACTAGAGAGACGTAGAGTAAGGGGAGACTTAACTGAGGTGTTTAAGTGGATGAAGGGTATAAACAAGGGAGATATTAGCAAGGTACTCAAAATGAGCATACAGGATAGAACTAGAAGTAATGGTTTCAAACTAGAAAAATCCCGTTTTAGTAAGGAAATAGGTAGAAATTGGTTTGGTAATAGAGTAGCAGATGAATGGAATAAGCTTCCTATACTGAGTTTACCGAGACGTGGCGGAGATGCACCTCCCTTAGGGTGGAGTGAGGAAACAGCTGAACTTTCCCTATCGCTGGTTGGTCAGTGACACGCACTTTCTCAGCATGATTTTCGCCTCTTGACATGGAAAGCCGTCCAAATTTGGGATCATCTTCAGTGGATGTACTTCCTGATCTGAATCGCTGAAACCACCTATGACACTGCATATGGCTCAAAAACTCCTTCCCATAAGCCTGTTGCAACATCCTAAAAGTTTCAGTAACAGTTTTTCCCAATGTGAAACAGAATTTCATGCAACTATGTTGCTCTTCAAGTTCTATCAAACTTCAACTTACAAAAAAAATCTATATATCTATCTATTGCCAGATGCCTCAATCCTGCAAGGGGTGACCACAAACAAATCGCCTCCATGTCACCCTGTCCCCCGGCATTTCATTGCCCTGCTCCCAGCTCAAACCCCCCTCTCCCCCTCTCTCAAATACCTCTCCACTCCATCCCTCCATCACATCCTTGGCCTCCCCCTCCCTCTCCCCTCCTCCACCTCACTCACATACACTCTCCTCGTCAGTCTCTCACTCTCCATCCTCTCCACATGGCCAAACTATCTCAATGTGGTTCTCTTAACGTTTCCTATCACATCCACATCCACAACACAACGCTTCATCACTTCCTCATTTGTCAGTCTGTCTCTTCATTTGACTCCAAATGCTCCTCTCAAATAACTCATTTCCAATGCTCTCATTCTTGACTTCTGTCTCTCCAACAAGGTCCAAGCTTCACTTCCATACGTTAGAGTTGGTATCACAATACTGTCATGCAGTAGCTTTTTCACTTCCATGCTCACTTCCCTGTTTCTTATCACTGCCCTCAAGGAACCAGCAACTTTTCTTCCTTGTTGTACCCTTTCAAGCACTTCACCCCTCTAAACTTCCATCCTTACTCATCACACTACCCAAGTACTTAAATGCGCTCACATTTTCCATTTCTTCCTCATCCAGCCTCACTGTATATTCACTGAGTTCACTTCTCTCGAAGACCATCACTTTACTCTTCCCTACATTCACCTTTAGATTCCATTTCTTACACACTCTCCCAAACTCATCCACCAAGCCTTGCATCTCCTCTTCGTCTTCACTTAACAACACAGTATCATCTGCAAACAACAGTACAGAGAGTTTCCAAACACTGCCCTCTCTCACTAGGGCCACACCAACATCCACTGCCCTACCTTGTATCTCTTTTATAACCCCATCCATATGCAGACTGAACAACCATGGAGACATGACACATCTTTGTTTCAATCCAACCTTCAACTGAAAAAATTCACTCAGTTCACTATCCACATGCACTGCAGCCTTAGCACCCTCATACATACTCTTCACGGCCTTCAGCAACTTCGCATCTACTACATATATTCTTTATACCTTCCACAATCCTTGTCTATCCACCCTGTCATATGCTTTCTCCACATCCATGAAGGCCACATACAACTTCTTGCCCTTCTCTAGAAACTTTTCCACTAAAGATCTAAGAATGAATATCTGATTTACACAACCTCTTCCCTTCCTAAAACCTCCCTGTTCTTCTCCAATTCCTCTGTTATTTCCCTAACTCTGTCAATAAGTATCCTATCATATACTTTTCCTATTACACAAAGAAGACAAATGCCTCCCTGATTACCACACACTTCTTTTCCCCCTTTTCCTTTGTACAGGGGAATAATTATACTTACCTTCCAATCCTCCGGGACTCTACCTTCCTCGCAGACCAATCTGCACATCTTCCACATCCATTCTACTACTGTCTCTCCCCCATGCTTCAGCATTTCACCACACACTCCATCAGTTCCTGGGGCTTTCACCATTTTAACTTTCTTCATTGCTTCCACAACTTCCATCCTACTGATTTCTTCCTCTATTCTCATATCCCTCCTTCTCCCTGCCATTCCCCAGCGACTTATACTTGCATTACTTTCATTCTTTGTGTTCAACAATTCCTTAAAATGTTCTCTCCATTTGCTCACTTTTTCTCCCTTCTCCACTAGTAATCTACCATTTTTATCTTTCACCTCCCAGCTAACTTCTTTGTCACCCTGTCTAACTCTCTTTACCTCTTTCCAAAAGATTTTCTTACATTCCCTCCACTTTACACTCACGTTCCTTCCAAAGTCCTCATCCACTCTCTTCTTACTCTCTCTTACTAATGTCTTCACCTCCCTCCTCTTCTTTACATATAACTCCCTCTTCCATCTCTCAACTTCTTCGACACCCCTGTTCCTCATCCACTCACTATGCTTTCTTCTTTTGTGCCACAGCCTCTCTCCACCAAGCTGTTCTCTGCACCCCCTTTTGTCTTCTCTTCACCCCACACACCACCAATGCTGCACATATTTCTTCTGTGAATATCTTACACACACCTTCCACGTCCCCTATCTGCTCCAGTCCATATTTACCCAATCGCTCCTCCACTTCCCTCTTATATTCTGCCTTTTTTCCATCCTCTTGTAACCTTTCTACCCTCCTTGCATACACTTCCTTCTGTCCATCCCTTCTTCTATTTCTCCGTTTCATTTGGACTTGTATTTTGGTGGTTGTCAAACTCCACTCCCCCAACCTCTATAGACTTGTGCATCAATTACACACCTTCTCAACCTTTCATCCACACACACATAATCAATCATTGCCTTCCTTTCATTTAGTTCACCACCCACCCTTCTCATCACTTGCCACTTATACCTATCGATCATTTTGTGCCTGAAGAGGGTATTGCCTATCACCAACCCCTTCCGGCACAAATGTCCACTAAAGCACTGCCATTCTCATCCATCTCTGCAGGCACGCCCCACTCATCAACTACTCCCTCCACCTTCATATTCCCTACTTTTCCATTCATATCTCCAATCGAAAACACTCTCTCATTCCTTTCAAACTTTTCCATGCATGCTTCAACATTTCTCCTGAACTCTTCTCTCACTCTGCTTGCACGATCTTGCACTGGCACATACACGCAGACAATCGCCCACATTTGTAGTCTAACTTTCAATCTTACCCATACAATCCTTGGGCCAACTGATTCATACTCTTTTATATTGTCCTTCCATCTGTTACTCACAACAATACACACTCCTTCTTTTGCCCTCTCATTCTCACCTACTGCCACACATAATGCCCATCCATACTCCCATTCTCTCACCTCTCCATTTAGTTTTGGTTAATCCAAATACATCCACTTTTGCACCCTCAAGCACCTGGACAATCTCTCTTTCTTTCACCTAATCATTTGCATGTAGCTATCCGTACCATGTCCCTTGTTCGGCCCTTAGTCGTCACCTTTTAGTCAGTCTTGGTCCGAGGCTCCTTGTTCGTATTTTTAGTAAGTTGTTTTCCGGGAAGGGGCACTAACTTTCTGCCAACCCACTTGCTGTCACGTAGGGAACACGTGTTGGTTGGTTATCAGGTTACCACCCAGCGTTGTAAATGCTTTCCTGGTTTACAGGAAATCATTTGGCTTGCCACCCAATGTAGAGCTACCCTAAAAACAGAGTAAACTACACTAAGTGGGTGGATGATGTGAGAAGTGCAATAAACACATGTTTACTCAAGAGTGTGTACCTCGATGGTTAAGAGACATGACGCGAAGTGGCCGGTGTTAGACTACTGATCAAAGTCACCGCTACACGGTGCTCCCATTGTGATCATGCTAAGCCATCTGGTTGGTGCACTCTTTAAAAAGTCTGGTTTCTTTTTGGGCAAACCTCGTATACATAGAAGAAAAGATTGTAAGTTCTGCTGTTGTACCTGGTGTGGAGATTGCACGTGTTTTGTATACAGTGTATACAGCATGCTGCGGATTTGCAATGATCAGAATTTAAGTAAATATTTCAGTAAATAAGTGATATTTAAGTAAAATAAAAATGTCACCATATTGAAGGGTACTACTGTGCAACAAACTCTCAGTTATCTGTTGTAATTCAGCCAGGCCCTACACCGAATAAAGTGAAACGCTGGATATTGCATAGTACCTCCCAATCGGCTCAACATTCGGCGTTGAGCCAGATATTGTGTTACTATTCGTCTCCACCCTCTATCCCAAAAACTTTCCCATGGGTAAAAGACGAAAACAAAGCTTAAAATACAGTACAGAATTGATGTAGTACGATAATACTGTACATTACAATCCCAATTAACCCGCCGAGTCCCACCGACATACGATGCACGTCACTACTTTTTTCTGCAGGCAGACCCACCGACGTGCATCATACGTCAGTCAATAATTGCAAGGCCCGTCGTTTGCACATTTTTCAACATTCGTGGGTGATTTTTGGTAGGCATATGTGGGAGACCTTCCTCTACCTGCTGTCAAGCAGGGATACTGTCTGGCCCCACCTGACTCCCCACTCCCCCCCACACTCGGCAATTCACCTGTTAGCAGTAACCTGACCAGTAAAGATATATTGCCCCACGGTCTCTCCAATGACGAAATTCATGGTGAAAGTGATTCCTGAGGTGGAGGACAAAGAAACAAAGAAGCTAGAGGGAGAAACAAAAGTGATGAGGTGGTAATGTCGTAAAGGAAGGTGCCATATGCTGGGGTTTTGGGTGAGTGAACAATGCTTTTATCGCCTATATTATTGCATGAAAACCAATATAGACTTGTACTACACATAAATTCGTACCAAATAAATAAATAAATACATAATTTGAAGTGGCTTGAATTAGTTAACCCTTCCATAGTTCGTTTTCTTTAGCCAGGTACCCTGAGAAAGAAGGAAAACGTAAGGCTGACTGACACCTGTACCAACATTTATAAGCTCAGGAGGGCGATTTCTCTATGAATTTCCGATGTTTCTCACCAAAAGCAGAGGTTTGAGCCAAAAAAAAAAAAAAAAAACTGACAATCGATCGGGTTCTGACGGTGTGTTGAGTAAAAAATCGGTTGGGACTGGACAGGTTAAATGGGACCCTTTAATTTCCTGGTTACTTATTATTCCCCGAGATCTGATATATACACTTATACATAGGCTATATCATTGCGGTATATACAGTACCACTTGTATCCAAGGTCATACAAACAATTCCATTTGAAACATAACCTCCCCTTGAACACAACCCATAGCCTCACACACATGATTTTCACTGTCTTGTGATACTGAAAGTCAGTGTAAACAAGAGTAAAGTTATGGTGTTTGAGGGGAATAAAGTTACAGAATGCACAGTGAGGTTGGATGGTGAGGATATGGAGAATGTGAGTGCATTCAAGCACTTGGGTAGTGTGATGAGTAAGGGTGGAAGTTTTCGGGATGAAATATTTGAAAAGGTACAGCAGGGAAGGAAGGTTGTTGGTTCACTGAAAGCAGTGATGAGAAATAGGGAGGTGAGTATGCAAGTCAAGAAGTCACTGTACGATGGTATCGTGATCCCTACCCTGACGTATGGAAGCGAGGAATGGACCTTACTAGAGGGCAATAAGTCAAAAGTGAGAGCAGTGGAACTGAGTTACTTGAGAGGAGCATGTGGAGTGACATGGAGGGACAGGTTGACGAATGAAGAAGTGAAGGAAAGTTGTGGGGTGGATGTAGTTGAGAAGATAAGGAGAAATACACTGAGGTCGTTTGGACATGTGGAGAGAATGGAGAATGAAAGATTGACTAAGAGGGTGTATGCAGGTGGGGTGGAGAGAGGGAGAGGGAGGGGAAGACCGAGGATGAGGCGGACGGATGGAGTTGAGAGGTATATGAGGGAGGGGGGAGTTAGCTGGAGGGAGGGTAGGCAAATGGTAGGTGACAGAGCGACCAGGCGTTTTGTCTGGGGCCACCCTTTGCGGGATTACAGTCGGCGCATCTCGACGTGATCGCGGTGAGTAGCATGTGGCCAACTTGCGTGACTATTATGTTGCCAATGCATCTACCACGGAAAAGCCACACGGGAAAAAATGACTGCATGGCAACTCTCTCCAGTTCTCGCCCGTTGCTTTGTGTAACAATAACGGACAGTTTTAATTACACTTGAAGGGTGGGTGTTAGCCTTCTCATCCCTACCCCCTTCTCCCTACCCCGTCGGGGGCTTTGTGCAACACCAACAAATTTTCACGTGCATATTTCCCGTGATGTCAAAGCCTTACACAAGTGAGGATGATACAGTGAGAGCGATTGAGTGCTACAAATTAAGGCTAAGTACCCAAGAAATAAGTCAGCAAACTGGCGTAAACCAAGTTACAGTACGCCACCACGTATCAAAGTTTAAGGCTTCTGGAAAGCGTGAGATGCCCCGCCACAAACATGGTGATGGATGGCGTCCCAAGATTAGTGGTAGGACTTTGGCTCACATAAGGCGCCAATTGGAAGAAAATCCCACCCTTACAGCAAGACAGATGAAGGAATAGAATCCCATGCTTCTCCACGATGTCAGTGTACGAACCAATCAGAAAAATATCCAAACAAAACTGGGATATCGAAATATGCGAGCTCGAAGCAAGTCTTTTATTTCCGAGGTGCAGCGGAAAAAGAGGCTAGCTTTTGCACACAACTACAGTTCCTGGACCGTAGATGAATGGAGACGAATCTTGTGGACTGATGAATCCTCATTTAGAGTCAGTGACACAAAAGGCAAGGTGGTGTGGCGCCGGAAAGGGTTGGATCCTTACGACCCGAAGTACACAAAAAAATCCACCAAGCATCCTCCTTCCCCCATGGTGTGGGGAGCATTCTCGTACGGGGGCGTGGCTGATCTGCATATCTTCCCCAAAGGCCAGTCAGTCACCAAGGACGTCTACCTGAGCCTTTTAGACAACCGTCTGGCTGATTGTTTTGCAGCGATTGGTGCTGAGGTGCCACAGCATGACTGTGCCCCATGCCACACCGCGCATGCTGTCAAGGAATGGCTTTCTGCAAACGAGGTGGAGTGTATACCTGACTGGCCAGCAAACAGTCCAGACATATCACCCATAAACATGTGGGCCATCGTTAAAGGCAAGTTGAGGAACGAGGACACATCCACACTGGCCAAATTGGAGTCTGCACTTCGTCGCGCATGGAGCGTCATATCCAGGGAAACTTTGCAGAATCTCGTGGACTCTCTCCCCAGTCGCCTACTGGAAGTGCGAAAACGTAAAAGATACCCCATACATAAATAAAAGGATAGTTAACAAGTATTGAAAAAAAAAATTCATCGCATTCTGTAATGTAGTTTGGTTATTGTTATCAGTAGAAGTCGTGCTGTACACATTGTTTTTAGAGCGATCACGTCGAGGTGGGCTGACTGTAGGGCGTCAGGCTATAGATAGATAGTAATACTGCAAATGCACATAGTAAGTTCATTTTGTTAAACATTATTTGTTATTTTATTTCTATAACATGAAAAAAATAAACTAAAGAAATAAATCCTGACATTTATTGGTGAACTGATAATTTGGAAATAAGTGCTGTACAGTAGAATTATCACGACTCTTGCTTACAGTTGTGTATACGGCCGTGGCCAATCAATTTATTCCTTACCTGACACCCCTCACTCGCCTTAGCTGTTTTGCAGATAATACAGTAAATACATAAAAATTGCATGAAAAGTAAACTGAATAAATAAATCTTGAGCATTTATTCGTGAACTGATGATTAGGAAAGAAGTGTTGTGCAGCAGAATTATCGTGACTCCCTTGCTCACAGTATGTATTCAGCCGCGGCCCACCAATTGATTCCTCACCTGACTACTGTCATTCCACCCCTCACTCACCAATTAAATTAGCTGTTTTGCAGATAATACAGTAAGTATGTACGGTCGCCCAAAGAAGTGATGACCCGATTCCCAGTACATTTCGCTCAAAAAGTGGTATCTGGCAACTGCCGCGGCCTAGTTATATTTCCTATATTGCCCCGGAAAGAGCAGTATTTAGGTAGATAACACCAAAAACTATTATATAAGCATTTTTACCGTGTATATCTCGCATTACGGAAGAGGAAACCACAATATACTAAAGTTGAGGCTTAGCAGTACGAAAGAATGTGAAACGCACAGCCTATCGCTCAACGGTTTCAAGGTTAAAATGCAGAGAAACTCTCGTCATATTTATTTTGCATTCTGAATCAACAATACTGAAGAAATAATGTCCCATAACATAAATCACACAGATAATGGTAATGTCAAAATCAAGAACGCCATCAACTCAGAAAAATAAACATCCACAAATATATTACTATCCACATTTAAATCTCTATGCGGGATGTTTACGCTGGAGAACCATAGTTGCCAACTTAGCGCTTTTCGCGCTAGATCTAGCGCTTTTTTCATCATGCTTAGCGCCTTTTTTTCGTGTATCGTGCCTTGGCGCATTTTTAGCGCTTTTTACCTATTCTAGCTCCAATTTTGGTGCCTTTTTCATGTTTTCCGGTCGTCAACGAGTCCTGACTCTTAGGTAATTATTATTTTGATATTTTATTTTGATATTAATGGAAAAGAAACAATAATATCAGAGACGACACTACTTTTGAAGTTTTGACGGGTGCAGTTCCAGTACAGTTTGTGGACGTGCCTTTAGACTCCCTTGAGGCTTGACTTTGTCCGGTTCAGTTCCCGTCCACCCATACAACCGTGGATACCGTGCGGAAGACTGTGACTGTCTCGGTTATCGAAGGGGAGTAGGCTACATAGTAACAGTAGTAATTATACTAATTAAGTACGTTGTTCGTTCCCCTGCGGTGTGCACCAATCAAACATTTAAAATGAGCAAGAAATACACACAACATTTTAGAAAAGAGTGGCTAAGTAACCCCAAGTATGAAAAGTGGTTGATGAAAATTGAGGGAGATGAAAGGAAGTGTCTCTGTAAATACTGTCATTGTCCACTGTCAGCTGATATTGAGAGACACAGAAATACAACAAAACACAAAAAAGCAGAAGAACCGTTCAGTGGCGAACGACAAACTTTAATTTTGAATCAGTAAGTAACGATGTACGAGAAACTGAGGGTTGTGTGTCGCTTTTCGTAACCGAACATTGCTCATTACGCGTGGTAGATCACTTAAGTGAGCTTGCAAATCATGCTTCAAAGATAGTAAGGCATGCAAAAATCTCAGACTGAAGAGGTCGAAGTGTAGTGCTATTGTATGCAATGTGCTAGCCCCCCATTTCAGTGGTGACCTGAAAGCTGATATAGGTGACAGGAAATTCAGCCTGTTAATTGATGAAAGTAACGATATATCTGTTACGAAACTTTTGGGCATTGTGATAAGGTACTATTCTGAGAGTAAGAGAAGGATTGTAGTTACTTTTTTAGATCTCGTTCAACTGACTACATGTGATGCGGACGGAATATGTGATGCTGTGAAGAAATGTTTGCAAAATCATGGGCTACAGCTGCAAAGATTAATTGCTATCGGAACTGACAGTGCATCGGTCATGACGGGTATCAACAATGGTGTATATGCTAAACTGAAATGTGAAGTTTCCCATTTGAAATTAATCAGGTGCGTTTGTCATTCGTTACAGCTTGCGGTATCTCATGCTGCAGCCGAGTGCCTCCCTAGGAATTTAGATTTCATGATAAGGGAAACGTATAATTGGTTTTATCACTCGGCAATTCGACAAGCTAAGTACAAGGAATTGTTTTCTGTGATAAATGATGGCCAGGCTCCTCTGAAGCTAATACAGCTAAGCCAAACACGCTGGATGTCCATTGTGTCAGCCATTGTCAGAATTTTGCAGCAATGGGATGAACTTAAGACTCATTTTGAGATCGCAAGAAGAGATGAACGCTGTTTCACGGCTCAACTTCTTTACGAAATGTTTGATGACAAGAAGAACTATGTATTTCTAATTTTTCTGAAGCACATCCTGGTAGAAGTTCAGTCTGTGAATAAGAAGTTTGAGTCGGAGGTACAAGATCCAACTAAATTGCTTAACGACCTTGTTTCTCTTGTGGATTCTATTACCGCAAAGATTGTAATTCCTGGAAGGAAACTAAAACTAGGTCAATCATTGCAGAACTACTTAGATGCCCAGCCCTACTTAGGGTATGAATTTGAAAAGGAAATGAAGCAGTGCAAATTTCCCCAGGAAAGGGAAATTCGTGAAAGATGCATACAGTTTGTCTTAGAACTTACACAACAGCTTCGCCAACGCTTACCAGATAATGTTGAAGTGCTAAAGAAAATGTCAATGCTGAGTGTAAATGAATGTCTAAACCAAATCAAGCCTGGAATACTAGAACTAGCACAGATGTTTGTTACTAGTGAAGAAATTTTGACACGCATAGATTTCCAATGGAAAAAACTTCACTGCATATCATGGAATCATACCTCAAACACCCTAGACCTCTGGGCAGAAATTGCTTCTTACCGAGATGCATCGGGAGAAAATCCTTTTTGTGACCTTTCAGACTTGGCTTAGACATTACTTAGCTTACCTCACTCAAATGCTGATGTCGAACGAGTGTTCAGTCACATGAACGTAATGAAATCCAAACTTAGAAACAGGTTGAATCTCAAAAGTTTAAATGCAATATTAACAATTAGATATGGGCTAAAACGACATGGATCTTCATGTCATAACTACAAATTGCCTCAGGAAGTACTGAAGAAAATTGGTACCTTGAGAGCATACGAATCGGAATCAACAAAGCAGCAACCAGGAACATCTAAAGATGAAGCTACTCTGTACAGCGAAGATGAAATTGGTGATTGGGAGTTGGCAGATTTAGAGTAATGGTGAGTAGTCTGGTTTAAAGATAATCATTTGCATATTATTTTCCTTAGGGACGTGAAAAATTCTTAATATGTTACATGTGTCCTGGTGAGTTTAGCGCTTTTTTAGCGCTTTTTGAGGGTGAATCTAGCGCCATGCTAAATTTTCAGTTGGCAACTCTGTGGAGAACCCGTGAGGCCATGAGTGTGCTGTAGCAAGATGGATCGTCAACACGATGAGGGCAGTGGAAGTGAGTTACTTGAGAGGAGCATGTGGAGTGACATGGAGGGACAGGTTGACGAATGAAGAAGTGAAGCAGATTATTGCTCTTTATTTAGCAAATATTCCAGCAAGACAGATATCCCGGCAACTTAACATCGAGGAGGACATTTAACGTATAGATAAGCGATACAGATAGAGGTAGACCACAAAAAACTTGCCAAATGGAGCCCATCCTAGCACAAGACCAAGACAGATAAATTATTGCATGTGTCCAAGAACAACCGCTACCCACCTGTGCTGCTATCAAGAAGCAAATTAATCTGCCGGTATTCGGTTAGTGAGACCAATGCAATTGCTGGAGGAAAATTGGTCAATTTATTCACACGAAAATACAATATGTAATAGAATACGCAGAGCGGTTTCACGAAGGAACTAAACAGGGAGAGGATGAGTACGATAACGTAGAGAATTTCAGACGAAAAGGATTGTATAAAAAGCGGGGAAGGAGGATCGTGACAAAGACCGAGACATCCACCCCCCCATGACATAATACTGACTGACTAACCAGTGCTGCCAGATCGAGCTACCAAAAGTTCCCTAGATTCACCTACAAAATTTCCCTGTTTAGCCCTTTATTTCCCTGTTACCTTTATGTTGTTATATATACATTCCCATAATCTTATCAAGGTAAACTCTTATTGTTTATTACATACCTTAAAACGCCAGCTATTCTTGTTGCAAATCACTAGTTTTATACATGTCCGCTGTCATAAGCTTCAAGTGGAATGGTGTTATTTCAAAGTTGTAAGCAGATGAAGTTTCAAAAGTTTTCCTGGCATGAAGCATTCCATTTAATGTTTCTGTGTTCAGTGAATTTCTAACTTTGGTTTTCATTAGATTCACTTGAGAAAATAGCCTTTCAACACTGGCACTGGAATGTGGAAAACAGCAGTTTTTTCATTAGATTTCCAACACATGGGAACAATGGTGTATCATCCCCTTTTTTGAAGTCACCAACTTTTTGCCAGAAATTGTAAGCACTTATATCAGGTACTACATTCAGTTCAGTGTTTCTGAGTAACCGCAACTCACTGTCTATCTCAATTATGTCGCTTTCAGGCACTAAGTTTGGGAAATGAGCCGCTAAGGGGGGCAATAGATTGGATAGTTTTCATCAGTACACTTTGTGGGTCTAAAGCTTTGAGACTTGTGAGTACTGGGTCCTTCAAATTAAACCTCTGCAAAATTTGAGAGGCTCCTCCTATGTAGAAGTCCAGACATCTTAATCTAAAAGTATCCAGTAGCTGTTTGTCCAGGTTTTGGCATGCTTGGAGTGATACAGTTACTCGACCTCCAAGATAAACCTCTTCCAGTGGAAGAAAATTGGCTGGGTCTCTCACACTGACAGCTGATAATGGTGTGGATTCTAAGATGCGTGGTTTCATGTAGCACTCAAGTATGGTATGCAAGACTGCAGAGACTCTGCTGTGCAATGTATAAATCTTTGGATTCTCAGTCTGCATCTCTTTGTTCAGGTCACTAAATATGGGTAAAACATAATCAAGAAATTCTAAGTAAAGCTTAGAAAATGGGTCATGAAGTTTCTGAAGAATAGATTCAGCTGACAGGAGTCTATCTTCAAAGGCTACTTGAGTGAAAAATAGCTTCAGTGCTGGAAGCCGTTCAAGCAACCGTTTTACAGCACTATGCAGGGATAACCATCTTGTCTGACAGGGATGCAACAGTTTGTGGGGTTTCACATTGGCAAACTCCTGGGAAGTCTTTATAGGCTGCTGTCTGCTTTGGTGACAAGAAGTAGTTATAAATGTCACGGGTCATATCTTCAACCCATCTTGGCAATTTTTTGCATGCATATGAAGCACACAGATGAAAGGAATGACATATGCATTCATTATGAAAAGATTGGGTATGTCATTCTTTAACACTGATGAGTGAATGGCGAACTCCCATCATTACACTAGCCCCATCTGCAGCAAACCCTATCATGTTTTGTTTGTAAGGGACATTTGCATCATCAAACACAGACTTAACACTTTCATAAAGGATTTCAGCGGTGGCATTTTCCAAAGGCACAAGTGATAAGAATGAATCATTGATACCTTCTGGGGTGGTAACTCGTGCAACAAGGGCAAGATGTTTCATGCAGCCCCGGTCTGTTGACTCATATACTATCAGAGAGAAACAATTTTCTCTAAGAAGATTGATTAAGTCATTTTTCTTCTTTTGACCAAGGACATTTTTCACAGTAGCTGCACATTTTGTTTTACCACACTTGAGTTTCTTTGCCACATCTGAATCTGGGCATATTGCTTGAATAGCTGGAACAAGTTTATCAGCAACCGAAAATGGAAGGTTAAATTCACTTACGACTGCAGCTAATCGTATTTCAGATTCTTTCACTTTTCTTTCTGCATGTCTTTCTCCACTGACACTTGGCATATCAAGTACACTAACTGTACATTTAGCACTCTCCACAATCTTCTTATGCTTGGCCCCTGCACCATATTTCTCTATTTCAGATATGCCAGCTTTTCCATCAGAATTACACAATTTGCAGTGGAAATACAGAGGGCCTTTACTACTTCTTGTCAGCCAGCTTTTAAATTTGGGGTCATTTTCCCATTTTTCAGTGTATTGCTGGGTGTAAGGCTGCCTTTTACGCTTTGCTGGAGGAGTAGACATGACTACAAGTTACAACAGTAACTGAAATGGGTGGGAGACTTCCAAACGCCACCAGGCTTTATTCAGGACTGAATAAAAATTTGGAATCACGGTATGCATGGGGAGGACACGTACTGGACGGACGAAAACGATACGGTTGTGTTGCCAGTTACCACAACCCCCATCCCACCCTCTCTCTTTCTCTTACTTTAGAGAATTTAAGCAGAATTGCATGTACTGGTCTTGACACACACACACACACACACAATTTTGTCTATTATCTGAATTAAAAGAAGTGTGGTTCGTGGCATCACAGCCGTATCGTTCTCGTCTGTCCAGTATCTTTCAAATTTCCCTAGATTTACAATGCTAAGACAGGACTTCCAAAGAACATCAGATACAAACAAAATATTTAAATTTTTACCAGCTAGATTGTTTTTAAAACATAGAGATTTAGCGGGAATATTGTTACATTGGTAACACTGCTGGCATGAGTCGTGCGACGAGTGGAAACGTGCTAGATGTCGCTTTTTACTTAATTATTTTTATTGGCCTAAAAAGAAATAAACGCTAAACTTAACTACTGTTTTCGCAAGATTAGTTTCTTACACCATAAATAATGTTTGCAGGGAAGAGAAAGATTGTTTCTGTCTCCTTACTCTTATTCAAGTGACCATTGCCAGACCAAGGGAGTTTGTCCGAAACTTTAAAAAAGCGAGTCATCACTTCTTTGGGCGATCGTACAAATTGCAGGGACAGTATTTTTATCCAACAAAGTAAACCTTCATTTCTATCACCTATACTGTATTTTATATACTGTATTTTATCTTTTGTGTCAGTGCTAGTTCTATGATGAATTTATACATTATCTTAGCATTTGCACTAGCAGAGAAGAAATCTTGCTGACAGAAATCTGTGGTTCAGTGGAATAGTGTGCATCTCATACGCTGGTGGATGCGGGTTCACCTCCCGCCAGAGTTGTAAAAACTTTGAGAAACATTCACAGAGCCACTGACCGCTCGTGGTTGAACTAGTGTCGCTACTAGTTTACACCCAGTCGGCTTAAGGTGGGCCAATTACACTTGGTTCACAGACTACACACACATCCACAGCCATTTCAGCACAATCAAACTTACAAGCACTTCTCACCAGTCGAGCAGGGCAGTACTCCCAAGGTGGATGGAAGGCTGATGACAGGGAGAGCTGGAGCTCCTGTTTCATCAGCCTTCAGGACTTGTTCCTGACCATCCCCCTTTGCTGAACTTTTTCAGTGTCTCAGTAACACAGAGAGTAGACCAGCATGCTCTCCAATACAAATTTCTCTGTCAACACCAAACTACATGCACACTACACTTCCTTTTCAAAATCAGTAAAAAAGAAAATGGCACACAAAAATCATGCCTCGGATTCCCCAGGGGGGGACCATAAATGCCCCCACCATCCGCCCCTCTCCCGGTGACGACTCAAAGAGCTGCGGGGAACCACTGTCCGACTCACTCCTTCTTCATTTCTGTAACATTCGCGGCCTTTCCTCTAACTTTCACGCTGTTGAGCACCACCTCTTCTCCTCTAAACCTCACCTTCTCTTTCTTTCTGAGACTCAGCTGTCTGAGACAACTGACAGCAAACCCTTTTCTGTATCCTCCTACTTTCTCTATTCTCATTTCAAAGCCAAAGGTGGCTGTTGTGTATATGTACGCAACGATCTATCTTGCTCTCGTGTTCCTGAACTTGATTCTTCTGAATTCTCTACTCTCTGGCTTCGGATTTCCTGTCATTCTCTGATTAAATATATCTTTGCTGTTTACTTATCTCCTAATTCTACTATCAAAAATTCTTTGACTATCTTACTTCTACGATGGAACACATTCTATCCATTTCTCCTTTCTCTGAAATCTCCATTCTAGGAGATTTCAATGTTCACCACCACCTTTGGCTCTCCTCCCCTTTCACTGATCTACCTGGTGAACAAGACTACATCTTTTCTATCCTTAATGACCTAGAGCAGCTTTTACAGCACCCTACCCGTATCCCTGACAGCCTTGGAGAGAGTTCCAACATACTTGACCTTTTCCTAACAACTAATCCTTCTGCTTACACTGTTAATCTTTCTCTCCGTTGGGCTTCTCCGATCATAACCTTATTACCTTAACCTGTCCTATCGCTCCGGTACGGCCTGTGGACCCTCCAAAGAAACGCCGCCTGTGGCTCTTTGGAGCTGCAGATTGGGAGGCCCTCAGGCAGCACTTCTTTGATTTTCCTTGGAATGATTATTGCTTCCATGACCGGAAGCCATCTGAGTGTGCCTTGCGCATTACGGAGGTTATTCTCTCGGGCATGGAAGCATACATTCCTTTCTCATATCCTCCGACTAATGCAAGAAAGCCTTGGTTTAATCACGCTTGTTCTAATGCTGTCCGCAACAAGGAGAGGGCCTATAAGAGGTACCGCAGCCAACCCACCGCTGAATCACATCTTTTATATATTTCTGCCCGGAATCGTGCTAAGTCTGTTCTTCGCTTTGCTAAAAATAATTTCATCCGTGCTAAATGTTCTCAACTCTCCAACTCGAATTCTTCTCGCTCCTTCTGGCACCTTGCCAAAAACCTTTCTAACAACTTTACCTCATCATCCTTCCCTCCTCTTTTCTACTCTGATGGCTCTGTAGTTATTTCTTCTACTGATTAAGCAGATCTCTTCACTCAGACTTTCTCTTCCAATTCCACCTTAGACGATTCCGGTGCTATTCCTCCATCACTTCCCCCCACTGACTTCTTCTTGACTGACATTAAAATTTCTTCAGGTGATGTGTTTTCTGCCATCACTGGCCTCAATACTAACAAGGCATATGGGCCTGATGGAGTCCTTCCTGTTGTCCTCAAAAACTGTGTTTCTGTGCTTACACCCTGCCTAGGTAAACTCTTTCGCCTTTGTCTATCAAACTTGTACCTTTCCTTCTTGCTGGAAGTTTGTTCTCATTCAGCCAGTCCCAAAGAAGGGTGACCATTCCCAACCCTCCAACTATCTTCCAACTGCTTTAACATCCTGTGTCTCAAAAGTTTTCGAGTCAGTCCTTAACAGAAAAATTTTAAAGCATCTTTCCTGTCACAACCTTCTTTCTGATCATCAGTATGGGTTCCGTCAGGGACGCTTCACTGGCGATCTTCTCACCTACCTTTCAGACTCCTGGTCATCCTCCTTTCGGGACTTTGGCGAAAGCTTTGCCATTGCACTTGACATCTCAAAGGCTTTCGATCGAGTCTGGCTTTATCATTAATTTCCAAACTGCCCTCCTACGGTTTCTATCCTTCTATCTGTGCCTTCACCTCTAGCTTCCTTTCTGGTTGTTCTATAGCTGCTGTTGTAGACGGCCATCGTTCTTCTCCTAGACCTGTCAACAGTGGTGTTCCTCAGGGCTCTGTCCTATCACCAACTCTCTTCCTTTTATTCATCAGTGACCTTCTAAGCTGTACATCTAACCCTATCCACTCATATGCTGATGATTCCACCCTTCACCTTTCCATTTGGTTTCCACAACGTCCATCTCAGCAGTTACTTCAACAAAAAAGGGATGAGGCTATGGCACACCTAATGTCTGACTCGGTTCGTATCTCTGATTGGGGTAAAAATAATCTTGTTATTTTTAATGCATCAAAAATTCAGTTCTTACACTTATCAACCCGACAAAATCTTTCTCAGGATTACCCACTAATGTTTAATAATGAACAGTTATGTCCGGCATCATCCTTGAACATGCTTGGGGTTTCATTCTCTCGGGATTTGTCTTGGAAAGAACATATTACATCTCTTGTGAAATCTGCTTCCAAGAGATTAGGTGTGCTAAGCCGATTCCAAACTTTCTTTACCCCTGCACAGTTGTTGACCTTGTACACGGGTTTTATTTGCCCGTGTATGGAGTACAGCTCTCATGTGTGGGAGGCTCCCCACATGCAGTTCTTCTCAATAGGGTGAAGTCAAAGGCTTTTCGTCTCATTAACTCTCCTCCTCTTACTGATTCCCTTCAACCTTTGTCTCTTCACCGCACTGTTGCATCTTTATCTCTCTTCTATCGCTACTTCAACGGTCACTGTTCCTCTGAACTGTCTGTTTGCATCCCTCCACCTCTACGACGGGCACGTAGTACCCATCTAGCAACAAACTCTCATCCCTTTTCTGTCCAATTCTCTAATGCCAGAGTTAACCGTTACTCCCAGTCCTTCATTTATGCAACTGGTCAACTCTGGAACTGTCTTCCTCTGTCTGTATTTCCTACTTCCTATGATCTCCAGTCTTTCAAACACAGTGTGTCCAGGCATCTCGAAATGAACAGATCTTGAATATGGCTCTCTTTTGTATTGTTTTTGCTTTTTCTTGGAAGGAACAGTATACAGGCCTGTGGCCTTTGGTTCCTTCTTCCTTGCATTTAAAAAAAAAAAAAAAAAATCTCTGCAGAGAACCACATGTTGGTGGAGATACAGACAGATAGATAAATAGATGGACAGGTAGAAATCAAGGTTTGCTTTGTTGGAAAAAATTACTGCATTTGCAATTCGTAAGTATTCACAGTACTATCTGCAAACTAGCTGCGTAGCGAGTGAGGGGTGGAGTGACGGCATCAGGTGATGAATAAATTGGTGGGCCACGACCATATACTGTATATAACTGTGAGCAAGGGAGTTGTGATAATTCTACTATGCAACACCTCTTTCCAAATCATCAGTTCACCAATAAATGCTCAAAATTTATTATTTTAGTATATTTTTCCATGTTTTTGTGAGTAACATTTCACTGAATGGACTTGCTAAGGTACTGTAAGATATCACAAGCTCATTGCTAGTTACAGTCAGTTCAATAAGTAGAAAACCTGTACGGGTACCATACACTTCTGCCGATGAAGAGCATGCCTTTTTTCTTGATGGATTTATTCATCTTACTTTTCTCAATCCTGTCCTAAAAACTTTCCCATGAGTAAAAGATGCAAATTAAACATAAAATAAGTACATAATTGATACATTACAGTAATACAGTACAGTACATAGTGTACTATGAGTAAAAATACAATACAGTATTGATACTGTTGCGTCCTTGACCCCACACTGCCACAGGCTCCAATAGCAGTAGTGCAGTACAGGAAGGACTTTGCCCAGTGAGCTGTTCTTCCTATGGTCAGCCTTTAGGTGTACAGCACACAAGATCAGCTGAGGCGAAGATAAACACTGGCAACTTAAAGTTGACTGTCTTTATTTTCCCAATCAATTCCACTTTATGCTTGCTAACTTCACTTGACCGTTCTCACAAGCACTGGATGTACACAAACTGTACTAACTGCAATTTCACTTAATACCTTACAACACTTCACAAGTACCAAAAATGTACAAACTTCTACAAACACTGCTTTCACAAGTCCCGAAATATACAAACTTCACTGCACCGACACTTAGATAAACTTCACTCAGTGACTGAGGCCCAACTAATCCTTAACCTTAACAACTTACACTCTCATCCCCCATCCTTATATAACCTTGCATTACTCGAGAACGATCTATTTCTCCAAAGTTCTGGTAAGTACTGGTGCTAACCCGCCCCTAGCAACACAGTTACCAATTAAGAGACATCAAACATGCCAGACTCTTCTTACATTACATAATACTAAATCATTTACCAAACGAACAAAATTACATAATTTAACAATCACGTAAATAAAACATTATAGAGAAAAAGAGCATAAAAATTAATGCAAAACTTACGAAATAACTATGCTCAAACAGTAGGCAAACTGGCAACTCTGATTCGTACTGATACCAGCCTAGAATCAGTGAGATATTTCTCGACTTCCCAACTGGCAAATCTCCCTTCATAACAATACATAGTACAGTACATAGTGTACTATGTACTCACCTAGTGTTCACATCAATGGAGGGTAGAGTTGTACACCATGCAGTACAGTACAGTGCACTTAGTCCCGTGTGGTCTACTGGCAGTAATTACATCTACAGTAACTGAATCAATAGAGCATTAGGACACGAAGCACTGAGAGGCCACAAGCTTTGCAACAACAGCAACAAGCAAGGCTCTAGTGGCTTTTTGTCATTTGTAACTATGCTGTTACACTTGGTGTATTAACAAGAAATGAAAAGCATAGTAGGGAAGATACAATTTAACAAGAAATGAAAACCAGAGTATGGAAGTTACAAAATAAGTTAAACATTATGTTATCTCCAAAACTGCCAAATGACAGTGAAGCCTAACAGGGGGGAACACAAGTTTAGAGTGAAGAGAGTGGAAACAAGTACTGAACCAAAAAAGTGCGTTTGGGGTGGTGGTTATACTAAAATAACTGCACAGCCAATGACGACAAGAACAGAGCATGAAAATGGAATGAATGGAGAAAAAGGATGGCCAACAATAAAACTAATAAAGTGAATGAATATATATAACGTAGGCATGTGCCTCAGGAGAAGGGTCTGTACTGTGCCTCATTTATGATCTATTCTCACACAATGGAGCATCAAGCAATAAGAATGGATATACGATATTTATGAACTACATAAATAATACGTAAATGGCAAATTTGGCAAGCTGAATTTAGCTTGCAAGACTACATGAAGATAGAACATACGTGGTGCCATCAAAAAGTTCCTGGGTGCGGATTCTGAAAGCTCAAAAATCCTCGCAAATCCGCCATCTTTAGGCGTAAGAGCAACTTTTCACTTATGGCATATTCTGGAGCCCTAGAAAACAAGCACAAACCTTATGCTGCGTTGTCAATTCTCCTCTTAGAGTTGCGCCATGTGGGAGGCAGCCCTAAGTACATCATAAGCCTTATAACTCTTCTATTTTTAGAAATGTTGTAGCTCAAACATCCCCCAAATCCTTAGAATTAAATCACGCATCAATTAATCCTTAAGTGCATACAAATGTTGCGATTCTACAAAAAATAATAAGTACAAGTGGCAGCGGACTGTCGTAGACGATGCCAATATACTATATCGGAGCAAGTACTACTTCGATATATATAAGTGGTAAAGCTAGCATTGTCGGCCAATATAGCCTTCCTGCAAACAAGTTACAGCCTACTGATATAATGTTCACAAAAATTCGATTAAACAAGCCAATGTAAATAAGAAACTCATCTAAAATACGGTGATAGCCTACATGACACTATGTCGAAAAAATTATGAATCAGCGCATTTATTTCTTCCACTGAGAAGTTCACTGCCCTTCTTCTGTAGCTACATAATATTTTGGTGGTCCTCCACTGCTTCAATACCGTCGTGGAAATTAATCTACTGGCGGTGTGGAAACATCGTCTGTTACCACTATGACGTCATAGTCTGGTGTACTGTCACCAATACGGTCGTGGAAATTAATCTACTGGCGGTGTGGAAACATCGTCTGCTACCACTATGACATCATAGTCTGGTGTACTGTGATTGGTTTCTCGAGTTTAAATCGAGAAACCTTCCGCTCCTTGATTGGCCAACACCTGCGCTGGGGCAGACTCCGGTTTGCTGGTGTTAGGTCTTAAGATTGTCGTACAACACTCTCCAGAATAGCACTTATCGGAACCTCATATTCACATCGCAAAAGTTCTCGCAGATTTTCTTGTAACCCAGACACCTTTCAGAATCCGCTCCTTGGAGTGTAGTTCTCCCATACAAACCATTTTGACTTTGGCCGATGCACACAGTATGAGGCACAGTACACCCCTGTGTCTACTACTTCCCAACATTTCAGTTGGATCACTACTCCCCTTCATTATTTTGCAGCTTAGTAAATAAAACAATAATGTTTAGTGTCAAGTGCAATTTTCGTGTGCTTCATAAATGGGTTATTTAACCCATCCAGTCCGGATCGATTTTTTACCCAACATCCTTAGAACTCGACCGATTTTCAACTTTTTTTTTTTTCTCAAACCTTCGCTTTTGGTGAGAAACATCGAAAATTCATAGAGAAATCGCCCTCCTGAGCTTATAACAGGTGTCAGTCAGCCTTACATTTTCCTTCTTTCTAAGGGACCTGGCTAAAGAAAACGAACTATGGTAGGGTTAACTAATTCGTCACTTTAAATTACGTATTTTATTTATTTATTTGGTACAAATTTATGTATAGTACAAGTCCATATTGGTTTTCACACAATAATATAGGTAATAAAAGCATTGTTCACTCACCCAAAACCCCAGCATATGGCACCTTCCTTTACGGCATTACCACTTCATCACTTCTGTTTGTTTCTCCCTCTAGCTTATTTGTTTCTTTGTCCTCCACCTCAGGAATCACTTTCAGCGTGAATTTCGTCAATGGAGAGACTGTGGGGCAACATATCTTTACTGACCAGGTTACTGCTAACAGGTGAATTGCCGAGTGTGGGGGGAGAGGAGGGGTCAGGTGGGGCCAGGCAGTATCCCCACTTGACAGAAAGTAGAGGAAGGTCTCCCACATATGCCTACCAAAAATCACCTGCGAATCTTTAAAAATGTGCAAACGATGGGCCTTGTAACTGACTAAAGTACGATGTACGTCGGTGGGTCTGTCCGTGGAAAAAAGTAGTGACGTGCATCGTACATTGGTAGGACTCGGTGGGTTAACCCTTAAACCGCAGGGTTGTCGGAGGCGCGCCGTGCCCATCCTGTGGGGCAAGTCCGTGCTCCGACTGACTTTTTAAAAATATTTGCCAAAAATCAGTTATTAAGCCTAGAATATTATAATTAAATATGCATATGGCACATACCTTCAGCTTTCTCCTGTTTTTTTTTTTTTTTTTTTTTTAGTATTCGTCGACTACCGTAGGACTTGTGGAGACTTCTGAAATTGGGTAACTAAGTCTCCACTTTACACCTCCTGTAACATGAATACCACTGCCAGATATTAACACTAGAAACACTGTTCAATGATTTCCAAGTAGTTTGGAATCCATACTCCCCCCCCCCAAAAAAAAAAAAAAAAATATGAAAGCAATATAAAATAAGAGTGTACGAGCCTCCCACCAGCGCTAATTCGCTAATTCGCTGCTCGAATTGTCATTTCTTATTCATATACACACTCACACTTTATTATTTCTAGTACTTTATTACACTTATATATATCTACAGTCCTTTACCGCTTCCCGAACGATGTTTAGTAGGGGTAGAGGTCACAGGGCTTTTATAATGGGCGCAAAAGCGGCAGAAATGGATGGGCGCGACTGTGACGTGCCTCCAGCTTGAAGGACTGGAGTGAACTGAGATTGTAGGTATCTGGGTAGCCAAGAGTTGAAAATGTCAGCTGCTAATGTATATGCTAAGAAATAAGTC
>JAGKTI010012309.1:7552-18551 GCA_018397915.1 Birgus latro | reverse complement strand
GAGGGGGGGGGGGTGAGCTGGGAGGAGGGCAGTGAAATGGCGGGGGACAGAGCGACATGGAGATTTGTTTGTGGCCACCCCTTACGGGATTGAGGCGTCTGGCAACAGATAGATAGATAGATAGACATGTTTATAACATGACGTATTTTGAAGAAAGTAACCAATAACCAAATTGACCGAATGGATGATCTGCATGGTAACCAAACAAACTTGTCTCAATTGCAGCTTACGCTAATCAACATTATCGTGCCATTAAAAAACAATAAAAAAAATAATTCAGTTTATTCGTTTTCAACGAGAACGTTTTCAACAAAGGTTTGACGAGTTACAGTTCACACTGTCAGTGTTACTTATAGCAACATAATAGAAGTAGCAGTCAGGTTAACCTCATGATTATTTGCTCTTCAACTTGTGTACCATGTCTGTTACTACTTTCCTCTATCTCTGTGTGGCCATAGTTTTTCCCATTAATTATCGTCAGCTGACACGTCAACTGCCACAGAAAGGGAAGGATGTTAAAATAGTCAAACAGTTTTGGTTATGCAAGTATTTAATAAGGAAGACTGACTGCCTGTATTTAAGAACACATTTTAAAATGATATGAAACAATGGGGTCAGACATTGCATTTATATGATAATGGAATATTGTAGGTAACTAGGGGAATGATAAGGTAACCCTAGGGGAGTGATAAGGTAACCCTGTCAACACCGAGTAGGACCACCTACCACCTTTGCTATCGCCCTTTTCCAGATGCCCTACACTACCATGTGGTATAGTGACAATGTTGAATGTTTACTAGACATCAAGTGTTTTAGCCTGACTTACCCTGCAGAGTCAAAGGCTATGTTCAAACTCTAATGTATTATAATCCAATAACATGTGGTATAGTGACAATGTTGAATGTTTACTAGACACCTGGTGTTTTAGCTTGACTTACCCTGCAGAGTCAAAGGCTACATTCAAACTCTAGTATATTATAACCCAATAACATCAGGTATAGTGACAATATTGAAAATTTTCCTAAACATCTGGTGTTTTAGCCTGACTTACCCTGCAGAGTCAAAGGCTACGTTCAACCTCTACTGTATTTTAATCTGCTATCATGTGGTATAGTGACAACATTGAAAATTTTCCTAGACATCTGGTGTTTTAGCCTGACATACCCTGCAGAGTGAAAAGCTACGTTCAACCTCTACTGTATTTTAATCCGCTATAGCACTGCATATCTGACTGAATAACATTTAGAAAATAAGGTCGTACTGTGGACCGATTATTAAATGCTTACTTGCCATATCATTAAATTGTAAATATCACAAATATATGGCGCAGTGGGCATAACTGTAATGAACACTTCATGGTGATAATAAATACTTGTTTATGAGCATTGGTGGAACACACACACACACACATACAAACAAACACACTATCCACCCCAGGTCAAGCAGTCAACCCCGGGCCCATCTCCCTCTCCCCATGCCCCCACCACAACGTGCGGTGGCCAGCTACCCCCCCCCCCCACTACAAACATCTACTTATGGCTTCCGACTGTTTAATTCACACTAACAGGATACAACCGTCAAAATTATATTAATTGTATGATTAAAGGCCTATCTACCATACGAATATATTACTATTTTATACCACCCTGCGTTCAGATCGTGGTGTATAAATAACTATACTATGGAGTAAAACAAGGTGTAATGTGTTTTTTTTTGTTATCATAACAAAACCATTATTTCCTAGGACAAATGGATGATGGAAGAGTGGTTGAGACAATGCGAGTGGGCCTGACTCTCTTGCCCTTGGATGTGGGGAGGGTGGAGGGTAGACGAATGAATGAGAACGAGGGGGGGGGTGAAAGTGGGGGTGCAGCGGTGCCACATATACCAACCTGCTCGTCGAGCCGGTCGCTGTTTTTTTGCCGAAGACTGTACAACCATGAGCAAAATTTTAAAATCATGACCAGCTGGGTCTATGGCTGAGGTAACATAAACTGTTTTTGTCATAGCAATGAATTACATTAGGTGGTATGAGAATGCAGAATATTCTATTGTGTCAGGAGGAATAAGGAAGACAGGGCCCAATGCTGGGTAACAATTGTCACCACGGACTTAAACAAGTGCCAGTGGATTGTTGCTTGTCACATCCTCAAGTGTACACAGCCATCCAATACACTGTTACGCAGACTGCTAAACACATACCTGTGTAGCAACATCTCTTATGTCAAGACTTTAGTGAAATACATTAACCAGTCTAAGAACCGGATGCCCAAGTCCCAGACACTTTGGGCTTGGGTCCATTGGTCCAAGTCTGAGGTATTCCCTAAGATATCCGGACAAAAGGCCATCTGGACGAACGTCTGAAACAATCGGGGGGGGGGGGGGGGGGGGGGGGGGACGATATGTGTTCATCCCTACTCTAAATTTGCCACGCAGAGATGAACAGTTGCGTTTTGGCATGTAGTTCTGGAGACGTCCGCTAGAGCGCCCCTGCATCCTCCCTATTTCCCGCCTACCTACTGTCGTGACTGCATTCTTGTCGCTATGGCTGCCCATGTACTCGCTTTTGTGGTGGTGCCCTACCTGCTGCATGCCCTGTTGTTCCTCTGCTGCCTCTTACTATTACAATACCTTGCCACTAGACCACACGGGAATTTACAGAGTTGTGCAGTGTTAAGAAATTAGAAATCAGAGTGCAAAGGATTAAGTGCAGAGTGCAACACTGGCATGTTGCAACTGGCAGTGGCACAAGAACAGAATGTGCAGTGCTAAAACATTATACTTCACAGGGCAAAAGATTTAGTGCAGCATAACAATGGATTACTGAACATGCTTCAAGTGCACCTTCACCACTGTCAAAGCCATAGAGGAAGCGGGTTAATCTTCGTGATGGTCATGGACATGTCGTAAGTACTCTGGACGCTGCTAAATATTTTCCTTACTTCTAATTTCTCATTCTCTGGTTCCTTTTCATTTATTTTATGGTTTCTGTCCCTTATTTGTGTGAATGGGGTCTTAAATAGGTGCTGTGCATGTCCGGTAGGGAGTTATTTAGGTAGCTTTCAAAGTTAGGCTCGGTTGGGGTCTGTAAGTACCTGTCAAGGGGCATTTTGCCCAAGTCCCGGACAAGACCAAGTCCTGGATGTTGCTTGGGCTCTATTACGTCAGATCGTGGAGAGATTACTGTATAATAATGTGTGTGTGTGTGTATGTGTGTGCATTTTACATATGACATCTGGTAGCACCGTGATGTTAGACTGGCTAACTCATCTCTCTGACTAGGTCTCGCTCTTTCACCAGTACAATGACATTCTATTATGCTTATTACAGAATTCAAAGGTGTGTTTCTACTGTATGTTAAAACTGTTATTCAGTACAGTTATAGGATTTTATAGAGGTTAGAACCCCCTTAAGGAAGCTGGGGATGGTATTATGTCACTATCCGTCATTATGTACACTAACAGCACCACCCCCTTGGCAGCTTTATGCTGGATATGAAAGGTCATTGTACAGGTAGATGATACGAGAGGTCATTGTACAGGAAGATGGTGTCTCAAAATGCAGGTAAAGCACAAACTTAACCCTTTCAATCTGATGATGTATTTTTATTTTTTTATGTTACCACCCGCAAAATGTATTCAGCTTAGGAGAGACTATGAACTGAAGTTACTTAAGGCCTCCACTATCACACACTACAGGGTTCTTCTCCCAAACTACATAAAACCAACAAAAGTGAGGCCAAAAAGAATTAAATTTAAAAATATATAACCGAACTGAATGGGTTAAAAGCAAAATGTCAATTATATAAATTACAACTAAGGAACAGCACATCACCTGCAGGTCTCTTGAAGCGGGACTGGAGGATGTATGAGAAAAAGAAGGCACGTGAGTGAACCATGTTGTGGAGATGCAGGACTGCTGTGCGATTTGGAAAGATGGGATCGATGTTTAACTGTCGGATATCAGGCAAGTGAGACACCGTATCTTTAGGCAGGAAGAGGTCTCTCTGCAAGCAAAATATGGCAAAGGTAAGTATGTCATGCCTATTTAATCCCTTCACAACTAATATATTAATCCTTCCTAGTCATCTGCATGTGTGATGAAAAAATACCAGTGCATAAAGTCATCAGACTGAAGAGAATAAGCAATAATATGAAGAGAAGAGTCAACTGGATTTGTATTTTTTATATGATGCAGACTGATTTTCAAATATATTTGGTGATTTTATCATTTTCATCATAGACTCAACAATTCCTATCCTGTTCCAGAACCCAATACAATGAAGACTGGATTGGATTTCTAGCCAAACTTAATAGCAAAGCAGGAAAATGAAAGAAACAAAGAAAAAGTCTTGAGAGTTGAGGGTTAATAGTTATGGGGTAAACACTTACCTAAATGAAGTGAACTGAACCTAACCTAACCAAGATCATCAGAAGTCTTCTCTATGACACTAACATGCTGAGAAAGAGAGAGAGAGAGAGAGAGAAACATTTAAAACTCTTTCCTCTGATAAGATCTAAATGCTCCCTTACCAGTAGACCTGAGTGGTAAATGGGGCACAATGGGCTGCAATACATGGGTTTCCTACCATTTTTACTCTAACCTGGCCTGCAATTACCCTCTCTCCATTGTGACTGTCAAGTTGTAATAACAGCCTATATTACAGTAATACTGTACTATACTCTGTTTTTTTTTACTGAGGCAAAGATGCACTTGACAGGTTGGTGATAATTGGCTGAATGCAACAAGTCCAAATAACATTTACTAACTCAAATTTCCCCCTCATATATATGTTGTTGATTAATAATAAAGAGATCATGAAACAATGTTGCATTCAGCCAATCATCACCAACCTGTCAAGTGCATCTTCGCCTTGATAAAAAAAAATGAGTACAGCCATGAAGCAGTGTTATGACAATGATGTGAAATAAGCTGCTAAAGGGAAGAATTATGCACCAAGCTGATATAAAATGGACAAAGTTTTCATTTTTGTTACAAGAATATGCTAGTGAACTCATATACTTTCAATTATGTGCTTGAAATCCCACCTCAGGGGGGAATGTCGGATGTAACAGACCTACTTGCTTCAGATCAGGCTTCCCCCCAGTTACAGTAGTCCGTTGTAGTGAGGGTCTACATATACATACATATGTATTTGTATATACAGTACAGCATATATAGCATGTGACAGGGTGGATAGACAAGGAATGCTGAAAGTATTAAGGATATATGGAGTAAATGGGAAGCTGCTGAATGCCGTGAATGGTAAGCATGAGGGTGCTATGGCTGCAGTGCGTGTGGATAGTGAACTGAGTGAATTTTTCTATCTGAATGTTGGATTGAAACAGAGATGTGCCATGTCTCCATGGTTGTTCAATATGTATATGGATGGGGTTTTAAAAGAGATACAAGGTAGGACAGTGGATACTGGAGTGACCCTAATGAGACTGCAGTGTTTGGAAACTCCATGTACAAGCAACCCCCACTTAACGAATGGGTTAGGTTCCTGGAAAACCGTTCGTTGTGTGATTTTTCGTTGCACAAGCCCATTATAACATGGGTTCAATGGGGTTTGGTTCCAGACTTCCGATTTCCCCCCCGTCTACTAGTATTCACCCTTCTTTGCTCATTATGAATTAATGTTTGTGTGACTTCCGATTTTCCCCCCTGTCTACCAGTATTCACTCTTCTTTGCCCATTATGAATAAATGTTTGTGTATCTTATGACTCCATAACTCAAATTCTACAGCTATTGTACATACAGTACATCTACATTCTACAAATACATATGGCACTTGATTTAAAGATACTCGGCACTGTAGATGGAGCCAGGTCATGGAGGTGAGCTATAGTTTGTTTTTCACCTGATAAGTCAGGATGCAAGTTTAGAAGGTGAAGTGCTTGAAAGCATACAACAGGGAAGAAAGGTTACGGGTTCTTTGAAAGCAGTGATAAGGAACAGGGAAGTGAGCCTGGAAGTAAAAAAAAAGTCACTGCATGAGAGTATTGTGATACCTACTCTAATGTCTGGAAGTGGAGCTTGGACCTTGTTGGAAAGACACAAGCCAAGAGTTAGAACAGTGGAAATGAGCTATTTGAGAGGAGCATGTGGAGTTACATGGAAAGACAGACTGACAAATGAGGTAGTGAAGAACTTGGGAGTGGATGTGGATGTGATAGATAGAATGCATAAGGAGAAATACAATGAGGTGGTTTGGCCAAGTGGAGAGAATGGAGAGCAAGAGACTAATGGGGAGTGTGTATGTGAGTGAGGTGGAGGGAGGAAGAGGGAGGGGGAGGCCAAGGATGAGATGGAGGGATGGAATGGAGAGGTATATGAGAGAGAGGGGATGTGAGCTGGGAGCAAGGCAGTGAAGTGGCATTGGACAGGGTGACATGGAGGCAATTTGTTTGTGGCCAACCCTTATGGAACTGAGGCATTTGGCAATAGATAAATAGACAGATATATACAGTATATAGTACAGTATATACATACACACACTTCCCCAGAGTTGTTGTTGTTTCCCCCTAAAGTTCAACCTACTCTGTTCAAGTCCAACTGCTACAGATTTTTTATGAATGGAGGGCACCAGTAATCAGGTGTATGGATTTTTTTTTTAATTTGTTTCTCCTTCCTCTGTTCTCATATATATATATAGAGAGAATAAATACAGTACAGTCAAGTTGACTAAGGCACGGCTAACTGGTTCCAGACTGCGCCCATGCCACAGAAAACCATCATCCATCATCCAATCCTATGTCGCCCCACATAGGAGCGTAGGAGCCTGGGCTAGCAAGTTGGTCCTGACATTTAAGATGAGAGCGACTGTCACGAATTTCCTCGATGGCGATATCAGTATAGTAATTCGTGACATTGATCAACATTGTGGGAACGACTGAATAATTCTGAAATCCACAGAATTTCACTCATTCTCTTAACCGTCCACTCCTGTACTTATATTTGCATCAAGTTTTCAAAACTTTTGTCATTTTCTTGTGAGTGACTGTTTCTACGTACAGACAGTGCATTCCACTGAACGATATTTTGTGAATTATCGTTCCCTTACGCTCGCCTCTCAACCGCTGAGTTAAGCCACACCTATTTCACAAGCTTGTGTCCTGGGCATTCGAATAAGTGAACAGTCGGAGTTTGGCAGCCACAGAGCACGGAGTGCGATACCTAACGCGGATAGAGTCCCTAGTCTTTGTGACCTCCAGTATGGGAGTATTCCCGAATCTCCCACCAACCTGGTGATCGACTGAAGCAGACATCAACAGCGGTAGCAGCATTCGATCGTGACAGATGTCCAGTCTATTCGCAACGATGGTCTCACCTCCTTTGACCAGTATTTCTTTTGTTTTTCCTAGGCTAAGGTTATTTAGCTTAGTGTGTTATTTAGCTAATGGTTTAAATGTTTGAGTGAGTGCATTTCTTTTGCTCAGATTTGAATGGATTCATGTAACGTAAATTTATTTTCATGTAATTAATAAATTTACAGTTCATTTTCTTGACCTTTGTTAAATGTAACAGTCGTGTTTGATTTCCCCACATTTAGCACACTTTCGCTACTCCAAGTTAGCAAAACTCCTTATTTAGGCCAGCTCTTGGTATTAATTCTTAAATCCGTTGTGCCAGCCAGGAGTTCAAACCAACAAGTTCCTGTTTATTATCATTATTACTACTATTATTATTAATTTTTGAATGTCAAGGGGTGAACTAACTTTCTCGGAGGCCAACAGTACAGTAATACAGCCTTCTTGAGCGATTAGTCTCTGCTGTGTACTACTGAGAAAGTTTATAAGATTCTCGACTCTAGAGGATTGGCGAAGTAAGCCAGCATAAAAGCGAAATCACTACTTGATTTCACGAGTCGAATCTTTGTGACAATCGACAAGACAGTTATTACCATTGTCCATAAACATATTCCCATTTCCCTCGTGACATCTGGTTTCACATTTATATATACACAAGTGTATTCTCATTTTTCCCCTGATATCTGGCAACCTCATTCCAGGATATAAACTCCTAGCCTTGAAATTATTACCGAAATCACTCACTCACTCACTCTTAGCTAGGTAGACTGCTGCACAGCAGCCAGTATATCAGTCTTTAGTCAGTCTCAATCTGAGCATCATGGCAACCTACGTACATACCTATAGGAAGCCAAGTATATGGGGCCTACTAACCCCCAAGAAATTAAAGATTATGTATCGTCACGTTGTAATTATGAACAACAACATGAGAATGCTGCCTGTGAAGAGCGGGAAATTTAACGTGAACAAGAGTGAGAACAGTGAGAGCGTGAGGAACGTGAGAAAGAACGTGAGCGTGAGGAACATGAAAGAGAATGTGAACACGAGTGTGCTGAGCGCGAGGCACGTGACAAACATGAGCTTGAGGTGTTGAAGCTCAAGCGAGACTCCTTGGCTTCAGGCATATCGGGTGCAGCCAACCCAAGCCCCACAAGTGCTCCCCCAGCATCTGTTCTAGCAACTCCATGCCTCAAGCTTCCTTTGTACAAGGAAGGCAAACGAATTGAGCCATTCATAGCTCGTTTCGAAGACATAGCACAGCTGTACAATCTGGATGAGGCAGCTAAGCAGCTTCAGTTTCTCAGTCTGTTTGAGGGCCCTGCCCTCGATATTCTCCACAGAATTCGTGGAGACAATCTCACGTATGAGATGATGAAGACCGCACTTATCAAAGCGTACGGTCTCACCGCTGATGATGCCAGAAATCAGTCCATGAGGGCGCGTCTCCAGGAAAAGGAAACAGCTGTTCAGTTCCTTGACTGTTTCACGGCATACCTAGATGAGTGGATGAAGAAGGATGAGACTCCTAGCATGCGAGAGGGAATAATCGACCTTGGGCTGAGCACACAGCTGGAATAGTCATGGCCTGCTGAGCTTATGGCCCAGCTCAAGATGTGCAAAGTAAAGGATGCCAACCAAATGGTGGAAACGGCTGATGCATTCTTTACTGCGTACGGGTACCAAACTCGTAAGCAACAGTCCTGGAAAAGGACAGATACTGCTAAGTCTGGGAAGTAATCTCAGACTGAACCCCAGCATCAAGGCCATTCTCAGAATAATGGTCATGGTCCAAGCAAATCGCAGAAAAAGGACCAGAGGCAGAATATGCAGCAACCTGCTTGGAAGAGGTACAACAAGTACCCTAACCAGAAGCAGTATCAGCCAGGCAATCGACACGCGGGTCAAATCTTTTCAGCACCAACCCCCGTGTATCGGAGGCAGGAGGCAAACGCAGCCTTCATTCCCGGACAGGTGCACGATGGTGCCGTCTCTACCAGCACAGGTCCTCCTTCACAGTCCACTAGTCCCCCTCAGATGGTGAACCCTCCTCCACAGGTGCTCAATGCTCCTGCTCCCCAAATGGTGAGCACGACCCCTCATGTACCAAGTCAAAGTACGACTCCTCATGCACCTAGTCAAAGTACGACTCCTCATGAACCTAGTCAAAGTACGACTCCTCGTGCACCTAGTTCGACTATGACCCCTCAGGCATCTAGTCCCGTCATGTTCGCAGAATTGTGCGCCATGCAGCCTTATCAATGGCTGGCCGCTCCCTCCACAGGCCCTCCCAAAGGTAACAGTGCCTACCTTCTTCAGCCAGGGTTTGTGGGAGGTGTTTCTGTTAATGTCCAGATAGACAATGGTTCCTCAGGTTGCACTGTTAGGCAGACTTTAGTTTGGCCTGAAGAATACACAGGCAGACAGATCCAAGCTCAGCTTATTGACGGATCAGTGAGATTGTTCCCTGAGGCACGTATCCAGGTAGCATCTCCCTTTGACACAGGTTCGACAGTTGCAGCTGTCATGCCAGAACCTGTTTGACTTTATTATAGGTAACATACCAGGTGCCAAATTTAGTTGCACCGTAGATGTCACTACTCAGACTTCGGCTGCAGTAACACGAGCCATGGCCAAGGCTCCCAATCGTGTCACCCCGGTGGCCATTGCATCGCCGCAAGATCTGATTGACAGTCAAGATGTTGTCCACGAACAACAGTCTGACCCAACACTTGCTGTTGTGCGGAAGAAACAAAAGGGTAAAGTGACCAAGTATTCACGGGGTGGATGAGCCAGGTTCCTTCGAAAACAAGGACGGCTCTACTGTGAGTCACGAGCACCCCAGGTCGAGGTTCGACAGAAGTTTGTCGTTCCCGCGAAGTATCGCCAAGCAGTGTTAGAATGGGATCATTGTTCAGCGTCAGGAGGTCACATGGGGAAAAAAAAAAAAACATGGCTGTATCCGTGCTGACTTTTTCTGGCTGGGAATGGGACAGGAAATAGATAGTTTTGTGCACTCCTGCAATGTGTGTCAACATACCACTCATCAGGAAAGTTTCCTTCCTGCGCCGTTTGAGTCCACGCCCATAATCTCTGAGTCATGTGAGAGAGAGGGCAGTGGCAATGTGGGTGCAGACCTGATGTCTCGCCCGTTGGCCCCACAGGACACAATATGTCAAGGGTCTGTACATGCATATGTACAGTAGCTTATAAGTGAGCAGTCACGGCGATCCCAACTGTGGACACCGATGACGAACGGACAGTTACAGCGATCCCAACCGCGGACACCGACAACGAGCCCTTTGTTAGCAGTAAGTATAGCTATAAGCCCACAGTCATGGCGATCCCAACCGTGGACATCGATGACAAACAGGCAGTCCTGGCGATCCCAACCGTGGACACCGACAATGAGCTCTAATTAGTTGTAAGTGTAGGGCTTGTACATACTGTATGTACCGTAGGTTAAGAGGGAAGTTCGAAACTGTCGCAAAGGAAATCTGAGGCTGTGTCTGAATTAACTTGTGGTGCGTCTCGAGCTGTGGGCCTCTCTCAAGATTCCTGGAGAATACACATTATCCACATGAGTGTTCACACCCACGCTCGACTTACCTTTATTAGCTATAAGTGTAGAGTAATAAGTGCAGCAGTCACAGCGATCCCAACCGTGGACACCGATGACGAACGGGCA
>JAGKTI010012307.1:0-17699 GCA_018397915.1 Birgus latro | reverse complement strand
AAAAGCGCCCCCTCCCGTTGAAAAAGCGCCCCCTCCCGTTGAAAAAGCGCCACCTCCCGTTGAAAAAGCGTCAGCTCATTTCACATCACAGGGGAGGGTAGTATTGACCCTACTTCACTTAACGAGAAGAAGAATGACGTCGGTAAAAAACGTCAATACTTTCCGCGCCTACTGTATGTTCACACGGCCATAATTTCCACACGGACGCAAGCATTTGGCCCAGATAAAATGGAAAAATGTACATATTATGGTTTCGAACAGCCAGATGACAGCATCAAAATAATGGACTGTTTGGATCATGGATGTCCCGATAATCGGGGGATTACTAATCATATTTATCAAGTCGGTAACTAATCTCAATCCTATATCTCCTGAGGCCTTCAACATTTCAGCAATCAACCCAGACACATCTGCTGCCTTTCCCACCTGCATCCTGCCTATTGCCCTGCTCACAGTACCTGCATCAAAGGCCACGGACCAAAAACTGGATCCACTGACTTCAAACCTTCCCTGTCCCAGTCAAACTCCTCATCCAACAACTGGGTATAATACTCTCTCCATGCATCTTCAATACCCTCGCTGTTCACCACTACCCTTCCTTCACCATTCTCCGCACACTGCTCACCTGTGATATCCCCGTTTTCCTTCTTCATCTGATTTGTTACCTTCAATATCATATTACTGTATACAGCACTGAAAGCCCACCTTCAACGTTCAGCTATATTAGTTACCTTAACTGACCCTACGTGTCAGCAAGTGGGTTGGTGGAGGGTTAGTGCCCCTCCTTGTAAAACAAATAACTCAAAGTCAAATGGCCACCCCTTATGGGATTATGGCGTCTGGCAATAGATAGATACATAGAACTGACCCAGACTTTCATTTTGCTGTTTATTTTATGTAGGGCAGAGGGGGAAAAAGAATAATACTACAGCTCTACATACTTCCCATAGCACTTCTTCATGACTAGTACAATTCTTGTGCTAATCTATTTTTACACAGTAATTCTTGTGCTAATCTATTTTTACAACGTAATTCTTGTGCTAATCTATTTTTGCACCGTAATTCTTGTGCTAATCTATTTTTACACAGTAATTCTTGTGCTAATCTATTTTTACACAGCTGCATTAAAGATAAAGATACGATAATATTAGGCTAGATTAATGTTTGGGAGTGTGAAAAGGATGAGGATTACAACTGGGCACAGAAGGCAAGAAATGAGAATGTTGGAGGGTTGGGTTGTGAAAGGCTAACTGAAAAAGACTTGAGATGAAGCCAGAGTGTGACCTCAGAGATAAGGGACAGAAAAGAGAGGTTGCTGGAGACTGAGCAATATGGAGAACCGCCATTAGAAGAACAAGACAGACACATGAATGCTCGTTGAAGCCTTTATAAACATGATACGATTAATAGGGTATGTACCAGTTTAACATTACTTAACAGGGTACAACTCTGAAGATGGAGAGATGACAATTTTACACCAGATTAGTGCAGAAGTCTATCCACAGCCAGACTCCTTAATTCCCCAAGGGATGGCCACAAACAAATTGCCCCCAAGTCACCCTGTCTCCTGCCATTTCAATGCCCTTCCCCCAGCTTGAATATCTCTCTCTTGTATACCTCTCCACTCCATCACATCCTCTGTCTCCTACTTCTCCCCTCACGTCACACACACACACACTCTCCTCATTAGTCCCTCACTTTCCACCTTCTCCTCATGGCCAAACCACCTCAAAGTATTTCTCTTAATGCTTTCTACCACATCCACAACACAACTCTCCCTCACTTCTTATCTGTTCTGTCTTCCTTGTATTTAAAAAAATACACTACTGGACAATCATATGATAACAGGCAATTAAAATACAAGGGGTTATAAAGGTCCAAGAACAGAGGTCACTTATTAGTAGTCAATATCTAGTTACCTAATGACACTGCAAAAATAAAACAAGTAGACATGCATGGATAAAAAGTTGCATCATGAAAACTAGCTACCTATAGACAGACTCCTTCATCCTGTATGGGGTGGCTACAAACAAATCGCCCCTATGTCGCCCTGTCCCCTGCCATTTTACTGCCCTCCCCCCAGCTCACTCTCCCCCCTCTCATATTCTTCTCTACTCCATGAAAACACTCTGCCTATTTTTGAGCTAGCATGCACAAACCCACCAAAAACTGTGCCTACAAGATAATCTTATTTAACCCCTTCGAATTAATGATATATTTTGTAATTTATTCTTGCTACCACTATACATTGTGGTGGATTGTGGTGACCATCATTCACTCACTTGATGAACAGCTACCTATTTCTTCCTTCACCTTTCATCATTTTTTTTTTCGGTGTCTGTCCTCCTGTTTCTCACCATCATCCATCCTATGCTGTGCTGCCTACTTCCTCCACCTTTACCATTCTTTTTCTGTGTCTGTCATCCTCTCTTCCTCTTTCTCACCATCATCCATTCACTTGATGTGGTGCTCCCTCCTCCTTCCTTCACCTTTATCATTCTTTTTCTGTGTCTGTCCTCCTCTCTTCATATTTCTCCCATCTTTTCTGTCACTTTTTATTACTCCCCTTTCCTTTCCAGGTGCTTTACATTGAGTGAGAAGCCTAATGGTTTCCTTTAAGCCAGGGAACCATTTACAACACTGGGCAGTAACCATATAACCAACCCATATGTGATCCCTACTTGTCAACAAGTGCGTTGACAGAGGGTTAGTGCTCCTCCCCGTAAAGAAACTAATTCAAACACAAACAGCCACCCCTTTTGGGATTATGGAGTCTACCTATAGATGGAAAGATAGACAACACTATACACTATTACTAAAATTAGGAAGGATATCAAGTACTAAAGGAGTCAGGGAAAAGTGTAAAGGCATCAGAGAAGACCATATCTAATCACTCCATTTGGAAAGCTCCTGAGCTGAACCAAAACTGCCTAAAGGTACCAAGATTTAAATGAGAAATAGATCATCAGTCAAGGGGTCAATAATACAGGCAGGTCACATCACAGACACATCCACCATACAAGACTTATGACATGAGAAATTGAGATCCAAAATTGGTCATAACAGGAGGGTCTGTTAACCGAATCCTATTTTTCCCACAAGTTATGTTCTCTGTTGTATAAGTTTTGCGATTCCCTTTTTTCACAATTCAACATACGGTACAAGTATCCACTATCCGAGCAATCCATTAACATATCCCATTCATAACGGCACCCACATGTATAGGGAAAATAGTCCCTTATGGTCTGTACCTATATCCAGATGCCTTAATCCAATACGGGGTGGCCACAAACAAATCGCCAAATCGCCTCCATGTCGCCCTGTCCCCCAGTTTTTCACTGCCCTCCCTCCAGCTCGCACCCCCCCTCTCTCATATACCTTTCCACTCCATCTCATCCCGAGTCTCTCCCACTCCTACACCTCCACCTCACATACACTCCCCTCATTAGTCTCTCGCTCTCCATCCTCTCACCTGGCCAAACCACCCCAGTGTATTTCTCCTAATGCTTTCTATTACATCCACATCCACACAACAATGCTCCTTCACTTCCTTATTTATCAGTCTCTCTCTCTCTCTCTCTCTCTCTCTCTCTCTCTATGTAACTCCACATGCTCTTCTCAGATAACTCATTTCCACTGCTCTCACTTTGACTTGGTATCCTTCCAACAAGGTCCAAGCTTCACTATCATGTAGAGACTTTTTTACTTCCATGCTCACTTCCCTATTTCCCATCATTGCTTTCAACGAACCGGCAACTTTTCTTCTTTGTTGTACCTTTTCAAGCACTTCATCCTCCAAACTTCCATCCTTACTCATCACACTACCCAAATAATAAAAATGCATTCACATTTCTCAATCTCTCCTCATATAACTTCACTGTACATTCAGTGGCTTCGTTTCCCTCAAAGACCATATCTTTACTCTTCCCTACATTCACCATTAGATTTAGTTTCTTACATATCCTCCCAAACTCATCCACCAAGCCTTGTAGCTCCCCTTCATCTTCACTAAACAATACAGTATCATCTGCAAACAACAGTACAGGGACTTTCCAAACCCTGCCCTCTCTCACTATGGCTGCTCCAACATCCACTGCCCTACACTGTATCTCTTTTATAACCGCATCCATATACAGACTGAACAACCATGGAGTCATAACACATCCCTTATGGTCACTACAGCAAACAAAACAGTTTTCCAATTTCATATCAACCCTTAACTCAAGAAAATTATATGTCTGTATCTACCTGCTGCCAGACTCCTTTATCCCATTAAAAAAAAAAAAAAAAAAAGGAAATTCTTGCTAACACTAAACATTTTACTGAGAAATTGTTGGCATCATGAAATTTTTGACTCAAAATTTTAAATCAACTGTATAATCTAACGGCCTAAATTTTGGTCCTTCTGTTAATTTTTTTTAAAAAGTTGTGACCAAAAAAGACAATGCTTCAAATCTTTATACGTTCCATAGCACTTCCTTGTGACTATCACAATATTCAAGTGTTAATCTAGTTACAACTCAGTACTGAAGGATGGCAGTTTTAGGGCAAATTAGTGCAAAAGGAGTATAGTGGATATAAATATAATCCCAAATTCATGTTAGGGCAAATTAATGCAAAAGGAGTATAGTGGATATAAATATAATCCCAAATTCATATGTTAATGATCAGTATACGAGAGACGAGGGTGTAAGCTGGGTGGAGCACAGTGAAACGGCAGGGTAACATGGAAATGACATGTTTGTGACCACTCCTTAATCAAGGTAACGTGAGAATTACGAGAAAAATAATGAGCCAAATAAACCAACAAAATCACAGGGGTCGGGGATCAGGGGAAAATTAAGCCAAATGGGGTAAATCGAAATATTTGGGGGATAATGTGCGCGGTATATTGCCGATTTTTCACATAAATGATGTGCAGTACGTTTTAGTTAAGATGTAAAACCACGTATCATATATACTATAGCACATGCATGTTTTTATTTTTTTTACACTGAAATCTGGGAGTAATTTCATTTTACTAGAGTTTTTGGGTAATACTCAAGTTCCTCGCCCCTTATAGAAAATCTAGGGTTTTCGGAGTAACGTGAATTCACTAGACAATTTTAGTTCAGAAAAAGTGCTTGGCAACTCAAGGCGCAAATCAAGCGGATCGTTATCCAAAACTTAATAAACAAAATCAAATAACTGACAGGACTCCACCACAATCACTCGTATAACAGAAAAAAACTAGCAAATCAAAGCACTAAATAAAGAATCACAAAACAAGCACTGAAAGAAACAAAACAAATTCAAACAAATCAAGCAGTACACTACTCACTGATGTGACCGCCGCCAGGGTGGGAATGAGGAACTGTTGATTTGCAGGGAGGAGGAAGCTTTGAAAACTAGGCTGAGAGGTTTGTTTCGCCGACTCGCATTCCAAAGAGGTCGAAGCACCTGTTTCTTGGCGACTCATTCTTGCTTTTTATACTCGTACATTCTTCTTTATTATTTTAATGTTGATATAGTTTGTCTTAGTAATATATGAGGATAATGACATGTAATAAGACAAACTATAATAATAAGATTCACATTATACAGGGTTGGAAGCACTTGTTATTCGGCAATTTAGTTTGATTTTTACTCCTTCATTTTACTTTCTCTTTCATTTTACTTTCTGTGCTTTTTACTAGCGATATAGTTTATTAAAATATATGAGGACGGTAAAGTAGAATGTGGAAAATAAATCGCCATGATGTAAGAGTTACGATACATGCAAGAAGGCGAGACCACTGAGCTCAGTGGCCGAGACTCACATTAGGTTCGTTTGAAGCACCCCATCCTCAGCAACTTATTTTGCATTCCACACCTTCACATTCTTTCGTATATAATATTTACAAGGTTTTAAATATCTACAACGTTTTTATCATACTGACATAATGGGTATTATTAACAGACATGAGAATACTGGAGTGTAATGCATAGAATAATAATTTGGTGTTTAGGGTCACTCGAAGCACCCTATCCTGAGGAACTTATTTGGCACTCCACACCTTCACATTCTTTCGTATATAATATTTACAAAGTTTTAAAATATCTACAATTTTTTAAATACTGACGTAATTGGTATTATTAACAGACATGAGAATACTGGAGTGTAATGTAGAGATGAATAATTCGGATAGGAAGAGGTTTACTCACCTGGTTCGCTACCCCATTACTTAACAGTATGGCTCGGTAGGAATCTGCTTTTCAAGAAACAGGGCAGCTCATACCAGCCCCATTTCCAACACACATAATCAGAACAGACAATAGAGTAGAGGCTGAGTTTTGTTCCATATGGAGGGTACTTACACTGCTAGAAGGACTTCGAATTATAAATCATAGTTATTCAATATAACCGAACAAAATGTGACCTAGTTGTGAGTGGAGGGACTTTGTGAATGATATCGCTGAGTCAGCCTCAGTACCATGGCATCAGCTTCCTTTTATTCTGGATACTATTAGAGGATTATATTAAGTTTAGGATGATATTTTTCATAATCAAGGGGTTAAAATTCATCTTTAGTTACTCATCCACTATAATTATATTTTTATTTACTCTAACAATAGGTGACTATGAAATTTGGAAATTGTCTAATGAATGTGATATGACCCCTGGCTGTATTCTTGCTGCCTCCACATTATTATTATTATCATCATCATCATCATCATTACTAATATCATTTATTATTATTACGATTCATCATTATCATTATTATTTTCATTATTATCATCATCATCATCAGCAGCAGCATTAGTAATATCATTATTACGATATTATTATTATTATTATTATTATTCATTAGTAATATTATCATTTTCGTTATCATCATCATCATCATTTCAGTAGTAATATCATTATTACCACTGTAATTATCATAAACATTCTATATATATCGCTCACTTCAACCTGGTCCAGATCTTCGTCCTTCTTTAGATTATTTCTCGTTGCTCATTCTCTAAAAAATTCTACCTCTTCATTCTTTCCATAGCACTTCTTCGTGACTATAGTTAAAGCTAAGTATGCACAGTGGATGGATGGCAATTTTAGGCCAAGTTAGAATATTGTATGGCAGTGAAAGAGTTAATGAAGACTATGGCTCCCTAACACCACCTCTCCACTGGCGATGAATTGCCCAAACTACCCATTAATATCCCTTGGTACTAATGAAATGGTGGGGGACAGGTTACGGGCTTAAGGCGCCTGGCAATAGATAGATAGACAGACTAATGAAGGCAAGATTACCACTGATAATGACCAGTCGCGGCTTTTATGCAACTGGCTCGTTGCTATTTGCATGATGAGGATCCGAAACAAAGGGGTCGTGTCTGGACCCCGTTTCACAAGACTCCATTATAACATATTAGTCAATGTTAGAATAGTGCTATGTATATTATGAACGCATAATGTTTTGCAGCTGAACAACAGGGAAATGTTTCGAATCCATTTTCATTAGGTTTCTCACAAATCGTCTCGTAGCCCAGTACCAAACTAGCACTCACAGTTGTTCGTTCGCCTGCCCTCTCTGTAACCCTGACTTCCACTTCCTTCCACCGAGGGGGGGGGGGACAGAAACTTTGGTGCGTGGGTGTACCACCGTACCTGGCCAACAACCTTAGTCGTCATGGTTATCGGTCCGTCAGTACCTGTTCTCGCAACCGTAGTCCTCCCAAGAAGAGAAGTCCCCCCCCCTCTCTCTCTCTCTCTCTCCAAATACAGACGTGCTGTCTTGGCGGAAGTCGATGAGAGAGTCCTCGAGAGAGAGGGGGGAACTACCGAACCACCTAGTACATCCAAACCAGCGAAACGAACCAACAGGATTCAACTTTTGCCGCCAACGAGGTGAGGTGTGGAGGAAGGAGCAATGGCAGGTCAGTTACAATGAAGCAACTGAACTGTCAAGACACTGACTGGTAAGCTAAAATATACATATATATATATATATTTACTATTTTATTAAATATTTTCTATTTTTTGTGATGTTACAGGGTAGTAGGTTATGTTTTTGGACGAGTTCAAAAATTACTGACCAATACTCATGAAAATTTGTTACAACACTAAAAGAAATCCATTAATTTAATAAACCAATTTAGTAATAATAGTTTGATGATCATATTGCTGAATACTTCTTGGCTTTAGCTGTTTGTTTACGTACAAATTACAAGCAATTTCATTAAAAACATGTTCATATACCTACTTTCTACCTAAATAGATAAGTATCTGCTGTAATGTTTCCATAAATAGGTAACTTTTATATTTGCCCAAAATATAACCCAATGCCCTTTGAGTTCGTCAGTTTATTTTTTGTCAATACTAAAATTGTAATGGTCTCTTAATACTATCTGTTGGTAATATACTGTACTTAACTAGAAATTTGGGTAAGTAACATCAAATACTAAATCTAAACTGATCTATACATTTTCAGTCTAAACACAGATGGCTCGGTGGGTTGGAGCGCTCACCTCCGACTGAAGGGTCTGAGATACAAGTCCACCCAAAGATCACTGGCGGACATCACGAAAGGCATCCACCCACAAAGCACTACACGCTCCAAAATCAAACTCCTCTACCCAGGAGCAACGCGTTTCTCCTCAGAAAAATGAGACACAGCGTCAAACACGCGAATTAAGACCAATTAAGACTATACTGTACTGCTGTGGCTGCTAGTAACTGATAATGTAAACTTGGTCACGTGATAAAAATTAACTTCTGTTCCTAATTCTGTTGTAGGTGTGGGCTGGTCTTTGCTGCTGAACCAGCTGGACTAAAAGATGACCCTCACAAAGTTCCTTGACTGCACTGTCAACCCATGAACAGGATGGAGAGTAAACTGCAGGGTAGAATAGAAGTGCTGACTGTTTTGCAAGTGACTCTGCGTAAGGGTAGTATAAGCATCAAATGTGAGAAACGGGCCTAAACACAATCTCGGACATTTATCAAATCGCGTAAACCTCCCTGACCCACTAAACAACCAGGAGTCTCTACATTAAGCCAGCTACCACACGGGACGCAACTACATATTGGAATATCTGAACTACAAATCCTCTGCCACATAAGCTTAACTGTCCTGACCTACTGAACCACCAAGAGTCGACACTAAGCCTGTTATTACAAGGGAGTGTATGTAAGTCTTTAAAATGGTATCTTCGAGGAAACTATATATTTAACCTGTACGGGAATTTACTTAAGTTTGTCGTGAATAAATTGTTTATTTGTCGTCGGCTATATATATATATATATTCCTGTTTACTTGGTATCTGAATTTATACATATTATATATATTCCTGTTTACTTGGTATCTGAATTTATACATATGTTACAATTGAATAACTCCACTTAAATTATTCGTGTGAGTCGCATGAAAGTAATTTAACGAGCTACACTGACACTTTCGTGACTTCTTCCATGTTGTAATTATCTCCAGACTGAGTGAAGGAAGTAAGTGCCATTTAACAAATATCGCACATATGATTACATCTGTTAAGTAGGGAGAAGACGGTTGAGAAGGAGATAGGAAGTCTTAAATAACTGACAGAGAAAAAACAAACCGGGAGAAACATCGCAATAAGAAAGTAAGGCAGAGAAGAAAAAGGGCTAGAGAAATAAGTATTTTTAATGCCTCTCAAGACAGACATATATCAACTTAAGTTGACAATCATTACGTTAATCAAAATCTTACAGCCACAGTGATGATTAATTCATCCAAAGCCACTCCAAAAATACTCACTTACACGCACTTGCCACCCTACAAACAATCTTTGCTGAGCACCACATGGTTGAGTGGAGATACATAGACAAGTCTTGCTTAGTCCCCCGTGAGTTACGTGACCTAGCTGAAGACTATGCCAAAGGTAATGTGAATAACTTATTACTGCTTATTCAATCCATCCATCAAACAATCTTAAGCCGTCCCATGTGGAGCGTAGGAGCTCGGGGCTAGACAATTTGGTCCTGACATTTGAGTGACCAGCCTCACTCATCCCTGTGTGGCATTGTGATCAATACACTCCAACCACCCCTCGGATATAAGCCTACTCAGGTTTACTGACTGGAGTGCCCTGATTACCCACTAAACCACCAGGAGCCTGGTTATACTGTTACCACCCAGCCTGGTAAATGGTTTCCTGGTGTACAGGAAACCATTTGGCTTATCACGTGTGTAGTCACCCATAGACTGAAGGAAGAGGAAAGAATCGAGGAAAGAAGAGGGAATGTAGTCACCTGTAGGCAGAAGGACGAGGAACGAATGAAGGAATGACGCAAGAGGAATAAAATCGGAAAGTGCAGACACCCAAAGCACCTACACATGGAGTGGATGGTGAGCGCCCCCACCTACCACTTTATTGTTTGATATTGGTTGCACTGATTTGTGAAACTCTCGTCCCTTTCGTTTCACTGAAGGCTCTAACCTGCTTGCATGCGTCGGCCTTGATCACCTAATGGCAGTTCTACACATTGTTCGATCTCTAGCAGCCTCCCTATTTAGTCCCTCATCCCTGAGGTCACGCTCTATGACTTCGTCCCAGGTCTTTTTCGGTGTGGCTTTCATAACCCCACCACGTATTCACTCTTCCCACTTTCCGCACCCAACTGTCACGTGACCCCATCCACTCCACATTCCCAAAACATCTCCGTCTACCCGTGTATAAGGTCCTGTATAGTGTCAAGTATGTAGCTCTAGACTAAAATGCAAGCCGTAATTTTTTGCAGGAGCTGCTCAGTGTGCTGGTGTGGGTGTGGCACTGGAAGTACGAAAAGTATGATGCAGGACAGACATTGACAACTGAACCGTACCCCCAGCACGCCTCTCTCTCTCTCTCTCTCTCTCTCTCTCTCTCTCTCTCTCTCTCTCCACGTAGCTCAAAGGCAGAAAAATCAATACTGAAACTCCTCATCCCATCCACAGCACTTCTTCTTGACTAGCATCATATTCGTGTTAAAACTTTTGCAAACTCGGTAATGAAGCGAGGGTAATTTTAGGCCAAGATAAACACAGTATGGTTTAAAGTCTTCAAAAACAATTTTAATTTTTAAAAATTAAACTCGTATACATAACCTTCTTAAATTCATAATCATTATCGGGACGAGGACGACGGGGAGGAGGAAAGAAGTTTAATAAAAATAATTTCTATTAACTCCTCACTAATTCTCTACCACTCAAAACCATTAAACAACCTGACTAAACCAATTCCAAACATGCATCACGTCAACAGATCACCTAAACCACGATTACGATAAATGGCAAGAATACAGTACATCCCCATTTATAAAGCGGTTTCCTTCTTAATTAGGGAGAAAGAACAGAAATGGCCCATCTTGAACCCCCTTCAGGTTATAGAAGCCTTTGGTTTTCTTCCTTTGAAAAAAATATATACAAACCCCATCAATGTCAGATATTTAAAATCTCAGTACAATTATATAAAAACACAAATCTAAAAAAAAAAAAAAAAATACCCCCTCCATTGTTAGCTCACTGAAGGACTGATTTGACTAGTAACCAAGGAGATTCATGTTTGAGGTTTGCAAAAATCAATGGCCAAGTGTAGTTAGACTGAAGAAATTATCTGACTGGTAACCAAGGAGAATAATTTGTGGCTATGAAAAAAAAAAAATCATCAATCGTCGAGTGTGAAGGAATTATTTGACTAGTAACCAAGGAGACTCATTTGAGGCTATGAAAAATATCAATGGTCTCGTGTGAGGAATTATTTGACCAGTAACCAAGGAGACTCAGTTGAGGCTTCAAAAATATTCGTATATTAATAAATACTCAAATGACTGAAGGAAAGATCTTACCACTAACCAAGGAGACTCATTTGAGGCTTTAAACAAATCATGAACCACTAAACACTACCGAAATTGTGGGAGTGGAGCAATGCAGTCAGATGATAAAAATTTGAAATAGCAACCAAGGTGATTCATTCCTACTTACATGGTTGGTGTTTAAGCTGGTATAGTTGCTGCTCAGGGATGGGTGACTGGTCTCCCATTCCTTCAGTGTCTGGACTGAGTAGGATAGTCCTGCGATAATAGAATTGGATGAATAGATGGACAATATCTATCAGTATCTACAGTACTGTATATCTACATAGGCTATTTATCTGTCTACTGGTCTATCTGTCTACTACTCTACCTACTAGCCTTCACTGCCCTAAACCCCTGTCTATCAATCTACATCTACTACTCTGTCTACCTAGTCTTTGCTAACCTATACTAACTGCTGAACAGAAAAATATAACAAGATAGTATTGACAATGGTTTTCTCTCTCTCTCTCTCAGTACAACACTACAACAACATATTTTGACTAAACTCACTCACTCGCTCTCTCTCTCTCACTCACAAAGGGCAAACGCTACAACAGCATATAGTGACCAAACCCCCTCACTCACTCGCTCTCTCTCTCGGGGCAACATTACAGTAGCGCAGTCTCACCTCGACTCATTCCAGTTGGTTCCTTCAAGACAGCAACTCTTCCCATCTTAAGTAACTCTCAACAGGAACACATGACTTGCTCCAGCCTAAGGATTTTACTGCCTTCCCTCTCCTCTCCACTCATCTCTCATTTTTGCACTCGGTTGTCTTCATTTCCCACTCAGTGTCTTCTTTTTCCTCGTCTCCACTCAGCTGTCTTTGTACTCAATTGTCTTGTTTTCCCACTCACTGTTGTTTTCCTTCTGGTCTCCACTCAGCTGCCTCATTTTTGCACTCAATTGTCTTGTTCCCCACCCACTGTCTTGTCTTCCCTCTGGCCTCCACCCAACCCTCTTTTTCCACTCTCAATTGTCTGGTCTTCCCATTCTCTCTTTTCTTCGTACTCAATTGCCTCGTTCAGATACTATCCTATCAGCAGCTTCAGTCTTGACTCGGCAATCAAGGACTGTATTATGTAGGTAATGTACAAGGCCTAGCTGCTCAGTCCTGGTTGTCTGATCGAGCAGACCCATCAACCACAGGTAACTTGCCCTTATGAGATTATCCCACAGGTTCCCCCTCACTGTTAATGTCTCCCTCCTCATGTGGCGCTTCCTGTGTAGCACTCCAGTATGTGTTGTGTGGGCCTATTTTACAAGCAGGGTGTGTCTTTTGTGGTTCCACTCAACCCAAATTTAAGCTGGTTGCTCAGGAAGGCTGGGTGATGTCCTGATATAATCGTAGCTAAGTGAACTCAATCTTTATTTAAGGACGCCTCCAATGAGAGTATGTCAGGAGGGTGGCTTGTACGATGGTGTTATGACCTAGTTGTACTGCTGTGTGTGTTGATGTTTTTTCACCGCTGGCGTTGGAATATCTGGAGATGGGATATTGCTGTAAAGGATTTGCAAATGTTTGTCTGGTGAGTGTTCTATGTGTGTTGTGTGTGTCTCATGTATGTGTAATGAGTGAAGTGTTGTGTACTGGTTATGTGTCCCTCATATCATGGTAGTTTCTGGGAGGGCTTTAGTTTCAGTGAAAGTGAACTGTGGGGGTGGTTTTGGTGCCGCCAGTGGTGATGTGTAGGTTGTTGGTCCATATAGTTTGCAAGGTGGTGGTGTGAGTACCGGATAGGATGGGGCCCGATGTCAGGGAGGCACAGGACATTAAGTGATCTAATGTATCTACTGCTGTCAATAAATTATCTGTCTACTCTGTAGAGTGAGGCCCAAAGACTGGCCCTGTAGCTGCCCCAAATGTAGGGAGTCTGGGGGTGCACTACCTCTTGATGTCTTGTACAGGATCCTTGATGCGTCACTCCAAGATCTTGGTGGAGGGTGTGGGTTAAGTGGACTGTGATGAGTAGAGTGTGGATTACGAGGACTGTGATTAGGAGGGTGTAGATTAAGTGGATTGTGATGTGGAGGGAGTACCTGTGTTCATGTTTACTACTGGTGATGTGTGCTGGTGGATTTGGCTGGGGCGACTGTCAACCTTTTGTCCTAGACCCAAGTCTGCTGTGTGGGGAAATCTTGTTGCAGTGAGGGGGCTGTGTCTGCAATGTGGCGTGTGGTCGTTATGGTGATGTGGTCAGCAATGTGGCATGTGGTTGTTGTGGTGTCGCAACATGGTGTGGTTTTTACGGTGTCTGCAATGTGGTGTGTGGTTGTTATGGTGGTCAGCAGTGTGGTGTGGTTGAAATGGTGGTCATCTGCATATAAGGCATTGTTAGTGGCTGGCTGGGGAGTGGGAATATCATGACTATACAGATTGAAGAGTGTGGGAATTTTTGTATTCACACGCGGATCAATATGTAGTCCATACTGATAGACAATGCTTAATTGGAACACTAAGTACTGCTTTCTCAGTTTTGAGTTTTTCATTGTTTGTTAATGAGCATTAAAAACTGCTAAGAACATATGGTATTTGTCATGTGGACTTAAAATATTCTTCACAGATATTTTTATAAATTACAAAGACCACTAAGATCCACGACAAAAGCATGGTAATAAAGATATTCCAGTAATGTTGCTGTTATACAGATTTATGCCTAAGATTTACACAAGGGTCACTAGCTCAGATAACCACAAGGGACTTGAAGTTATTCTGTATAGAGGGGTTTGATTAATGTAAAGCTAGTCAACCTGCCTAAACTGTTATTCCTTCTCTAACAACTGTGACAAGTAGTGTACAGATTATCCCTTGGCACTATGAAGATACTTCATAGCGACTTACTACCAAGCAATACTTATTTCTAAAATAATGCCGTATTCCCGTTGTCCTAGGTAGGCGAGGTCTCCCGACGGCGCTCCCAGATCCGACGTCAGTCCCGGCTTCTAGCCCTCTTCGAGCCGAGCCCTTAGTCCCACAGCCACGTGTGGGGCCCTGCCCAGGAACGCGCCACTCCGCCCCTGTTTCCCTCCTCATGGAGGAATCGACTTGGGCCCATCAGTGTTACCCAAGTGAGTGGACTATCTATGTATATGTGTGTGTACCCTTAGGCTCAGTTTTAGTGCGCATCGACAGGTATCTTACGAGTGATTCCCTACAGTGTATCCTCAAAGTGAAGTGACCAGGAACCCCGAATAAGATTGGACGTGCCGATAGATAGAACGTGGCCGGACCTATATTGAAAGGTAGAGTCCTGCTGCCCTAGACAGTCTTAGTGATAATCTAGACATGCCCCTTTTGTGTCTTTGTGCCTTGCGCTGGTGTTTACGTTCCCCCTCCCCTGTGGTCAGTTAAACTTGCATCAGCCCCTTGTCCCATCAATGTGTTTAACCTGGGCATACCAAAATACCACAGTTCCCCCTGTTAATGACCTTTACGGGCAACCCTACCTGTGATAGACTTCCGGCCGCCAGGTACCTGAAATACAGGTGTAACGTAAGGTATATATATATGTAGTGCCGTCCAGTGCTATACGGGCTTTAGAAATTGTGTCAAAACCATTCCTGTGTCCGAAGATATAAATGTGTCGTATGTAACGCGAGTGTCGGGTGAATAGTACCATACTTGAACAAGAAGGTAAAGTGACAAATAGCAATTGTGTACAGTGTTCACTTGCCCCCGGCCAATCCTTTGTAATATCTGTGATGTACTATTGTTCTGTGTTTTATGTCTAGAATACATGTGTAATATTTACTGCCTTGTTTTTGTGTCCAGTCCTACTCTTAGGAGTTACCTCCCGGTCTAGAATAGGGACCCGCTTTAGCCTGCGTATTTGAGGGCGAGAAACCGTCCCACAAATACGTAGCATAACACTGTTATTATTATTACCATCATCATAATCATCATCATCACCAACATCATTCAGTGCCCATTTAAAATTTCTAGTTACTGTCCTAGGGGGTTCCTATAGCTGAACTGAGGCATGGAAAATATACCACTTTAACTGAACCAGTAGTTAAAAAAGAAAAAAAAAGTGCTCGGGATGCAAGAGATGTTAGTTTAGAATGAGTCTTCTTGGCGATATTACCCACAATGAAAGTTGGTGGTCGAAAAACATGCTCACGTACCAAAAATTTTTGTTCAGCATTTAATACGGTATATAAGAAATGCAACTCAACCTCCAGTAGCCTAAGATCCACAACAAACGCTGTAGACCGAAAGACATGGTCACCTATCAAACATCTTCGGCCAGTGTTTCTAGGCTTTGATGTAATGCTTCTTCATGCACAAAAGTGCAGCTAGGGGGTGTCTAATCAGCTTGATTATTGTTATGCGACGTGTTCAACTACTTGCCCTATGATCACGTGCAACTAATGTGGGGTTCATTTCTAGACCGGGTCTAGTGCATACAACTAGAGGAACTGGGCATAAAAAACTCTGGTCAACCAACCTTACACGTATATTACCTTATATTCACACAACACCGAATACAATATGAACATAATATTAACACAACACACTATACAGATTTCAGTCACTGTCAGGACAGGAGGACTCTGGCTGGGGCTACTTAAGTCTCAGGCTGCTTACAGGTGTCGGCCAGGTGTGGGAGGGGTCCCATCAGGTGTGCCGTCCCTTAGGGGGCACAGGACCACTGCCAGGGGCCAAGTCGTCCGGAGTGGGCTGCTGGGAGGCGTGGAGAGGGGCCCATCCCTAGTGGGGCCTTGATGGGGAATTCGGTCCTCAGGACTGGGACCGAATAGGAAGAGTAGGCGCGCTTGCTTGCGTCCACTCTTGGAGATGGGTCGCCGTCTGATGGGGCTTGGGAGGTCACGCCCCAGGGTCCTGGGGACGCCCCTGGGAGTCAAGGGCTGTGGTCTCCCTCAGACCAGGGCGCTGTCAGGTGCTGCCGGCGGCGGCACTTCCTCCGGAAGTCCGACAGTGGAGGTTTTGTTGGGGAGCTCACGACAGGGCCTCGTCAGACCTTCTCCAGGTGCAACTCCTCCTGGGAACTGCCTCTGTGGGGAGAAAGAGAGGGATGTCCTGCTTGGCCTCTGGAGGGGTGAGGCAAGCAAGGGACGTCCTCCGTGAGGGAAGTCACAGGGATAGGGGACAAGGGACGGACGGTGGCCATTCCCTCCCTCGCGCAGGCGGTGGCTGTCTCCGAGGTTCCTTTAGCCCCTGGGACAGCAGGTGCAGAGCAGGCGGTGGCCATCTCTTCCTCAGTGCGGACAGTGGCCATCACCGCAGTCATGCTCCCAATGGAGGGCAGTCATGCTCCCAATGGAGGCTCCTCCTCGTGGAGCATCACAGGGGATAGGGGATGAGGGATGGATGGAGGCCGTTCCCTCCCTGGCGCGGATGGTGGCTGTCGCCAAGGTCCCTCTAACCCCTAGGACAGCAGGTGGTGACCGGACAGTGGCCGTCTCTTCCTTGGTGCGGACAGTGGCCATCACCGCGGTCTTGCTCCTAGGAGTGGCTGCAGGTAAAGAGCGGACAGTAGCTGTCTCTTCCCCAGTGCGGACAGAGGCCATCACTGCAGTCCTGCAGGGGGTTGCAGCTGAAGAGCAGATAGTGGCCGTCTCTTCCTCAATGCAGACGGTGGCTGTCACTGCAGGGCTGTCTGGGGCTGTAGTGATACAAGCCCCACCCCGATCCTGGCGAGTGCTGGCCTGGCTGGAGAGTAACCTGCCGGGGCTGTGTGGTCAGAGATGACTTGGCTAAGGGTAAGAGGGGTGCAAGGTAGTGGGGGATGTGGGCCCGTCTAGCCCTGGTCCTCTATGCACCTCCCTGTGGTCTCCTTCTAGGGTAGGTGTCGCCTCTCTGTTGTCCCTCCATGGGGTGGGTGTTGCGCCACCCCTCCTGTGGTGT
>JAGKTI010012306.1:0-12036 GCA_018397915.1 Birgus latro | reverse complement strand
TCATGTTAAATAATGTTCCTTCTTCATGTTAAATAATGTTCCTTCTTCATGTTAAATAATGTTCCTTCTTCATGTTAAATAATGTTCCTTCTTCATGTTAAATAATGTTCCTTCTTCATGTTAAATAATGTTCCTTCTTCATGTTAAATAATGTTCCTTCTTCATGTTAAATAATGTTCCTTCTTCATGTTAAATAATGTTCCTTCTTCATGTTAAATAATGTTCCTTCTTCATGTCGTACTGATTTAATTACTGGCCATGTACAACGTTGAGTAATTACTGGAGAATATTGCCGTACTTTTCGTTCACTGTTCTAAGTTGTAAGGCGGACAGGGGTATAGGCCATTTCATTGACTGGGTGTGCTTGATAATTTGCCTTCCTCTTTGAACACTCGGGCTCCTCTCTCTCTCTCTCTCTCTCTCTCTCTCTCTCTCTCCGAGGACGTTATATTTACTTTATACAGTGTTTCACTTGTACTTTATACTGTACTCTTTTCACTGTAACCTGATCTAAATTGCCATCTCTCTATATTGAATCCTGAATTATAGCAAGAGATTAGCACTAGAATATGATACTAGTCACGAAGAAGTGCAGTGAAAAGGACCAGCCATAGTACTGTCTTATTATGCCACTGAGCTACGTGAAACAGGCTGCTAAAGAATGAAAATCTGGGTCAAGTCAAGGTGAAACGAGTGTAGGTATTTCTGGCTGTTTTGTTCTGCTTAATATAAACTTTTTGAATGGACGGGTTAGGTATGACCATACTTACTCTTTGCACTATTAAGGTGGTCTCCTATGCTGAAAAAAAATGCGTGGTAACTGTGAAGAATCGATATAAAATGCAATAATAATAACAATAATAATAATAATAATAATAATAATAATAATAACAGTAATAATAAAATACAGTCATTGAATTTTTACCATTGATCGATATGCACCAAACTCGAATCACGTCCCCCTCATCACCACACACAAGGTACAGTCAGACACACCAGTAAACACCAAAGTTTAACGAGTACATAGAGGAAAAATCGAACCATCTGAAACACGCACTGGTAGATATTGGGTTTTTCACTCTGTTTCGCCAGTTGTAAATTTTCTTCGTAACACCGCACCTTGAACTCTGACCTCCGTAACCTTGACCTTTGACTGACTTACACCAAATTGAATCCATCTTTCTCAGCCCTACTCACAAACTCATGCGCCAGGTTTGATGCAAATAGGGTCAGGCGTTCATGTGTGTTTTTTTTTTACATGCATAAATAGATACAGATATAGATACAATTCCATCACATTTCCTACACTTTCGGGATTGTTAATAAGGTACAAGTGAGGTTCTCAGGCCGAAAGTGTTGACCCGTGCAACTCAAACACGTCATTTTGAGTGTGTTCTTGTTGTGTCATCATTTTTGCTCGCTGGAGGGTTAGATACGGCCTTTATCAATGCTATCACTACAGGAGGCAGTACTAAGCTTAATTTAATCGTCAGGAAGCAGCAAAAAAATATTATTGTAGTGACGGGGTTAACGTGTGGCTCCTTACTTTTTTCTTCTTTCCTTTCCTCCTCATACTTCCGCTCTCTTTCTCTTCAGTCTTTTGTGTTTCATTCCTATCTCCTTTCCCCCTTCATCTTTCATCCTATCCCTCTTTTCATCCTCTCCCTTCGTCTTTTCTTCTCTGCATTATCTTCCGTTCTGCTTTACAATCCTTCTTTTTACTTTAATAACCGTTTCTGCTCTTGATATTTTTTTTTAATGCAAAGAAGAAGGAACCAAAGGCCACAGGCCTGCATTACTGTTCCTTCCAAGAAAAAGCAAAAACAATACAAAAGAGAGCCAAATTCAAGATCCGTTCATTTCGAGATGCGTGGACACACTGCGTTTGAAAGACTGGAGATCATAGGAAGTACGAAATACAGACAGAGGAAGACAGTTCCAGAGTTGACCAGTTGCATAAATGAAGGACTGAGAGTAACGGTTAACTCTTGCATTAGAGAGTTGGACAGAAAAGGGATGAGAGCTTGTTGCTAGACGGGTACTACGTGCCCGCCGTAGAGGTGGAGGGATGCAAGCAGACAGTTCAGAGGAACAGTGACTGTTGAAGTAGCAATAGAAGAGAGATAAAGATGCAACAGTGCGGCGAAGAGACAAAAGTTGAAGGGAATCAGTAAGTGAAGGAGACTTAATGAGACGAAAAGCCTTTGACTCCACCCTATTGAGAAGAGCTGCATGTGGGTAGCCTCCCCACACATGAGAGTTGTACTCCATACACGGGCGAATAAAACCCGTGTACAAGGTCAACAACTGTGCAGGGGTAAAGAAAGTTCGGAATCGGCTTAGCACACCTAATCTCTTGGAAGCAGATTTCACAAGAGATGGGATATGTTCTTTCCAAGACAAATCCCGAGAGAATGAAACCCCAAGCATGTTCAAGGATGATGCAGGACAGAACTGGACATTATTAAACATTAGTGGGTAATCCTGAGGAAGATTTTGTTGGGTTGATAAGTAAGAACTGAGTTTTTGATGCATTAAAAATAACAAGATTATTTTTACCCCAATCAGAGATACGAGCCAAGTCAGACATTAGGTGTGCCATAGCCTCATCCCTTTTTTGTTGAAGTAATTGCTGAGATGGACGTTGCGGAAACCGAATGGAAAGGTGAAGGGTGGAATCATCAGCATATGAGTGGATAGGGTTAGATGTACAGCTTAAAAGGTCATTGATAAATAAGAGGAAGAGAGCTGGTGATAGGACAGAGCCCTATAACCGGAACACCACGCTGGAAGCACGAGTATAAGGTTTATGCTGTTACGTATCTGTCTGAGTGTGTAATTCTTCTCCCTCTCTCCTCCACTTATTCCTCCCTCTCTTCTACTCTCATTGCTCCCCCCCTCTCTACCTCTCTCATTCCCCCTCCCTCCTTTTTTTCATTCCCTTCTCTCATCTCTCATTCCTTCCGCTTTCCTTCTCTCATTCCTCCTTCCCTCTCCTCTTCTCTCACTCATCTCTCCCCCCCGTCCCTGTCATTGTTGTTAGTCTTAAATCGCCCATTAGAACCGTCATCAAACGCGAGTGCACTTTACTGATGGCGGTAATTGTGGTAGTTGTAGCTTTCGTTGACCGAGTTGTGGTGTGGTTGTGGGTTTGTGGCGGCAAAGGCTGTTTCGTGTTATAGAAGTTGTGGTAGTTATAAAGAATGCTCTGCTTATTGCGCCTCCCTTGCCACGAAGCTGGTAAATTGTCGTGTGTTGCGGTGACGGCTCGGCCATCGTTACCAGTGTCTGCCCTGCATAATTTACTGCGTCCCATAACCTTTTGCATAGTTAACATAGGTGCTGGAAAGGAACTCCTTCATGCGGTAGCACTGATATAAGCGGGCTGCTCAACTTCCTTTTTATACAGATGTCTTTTATTTACTTCCCTATCCCCCTAAAGGAGGATGGTAGACTGCAGGAGCCTGCAACTTCAGCTTGCAGTCCACTGCATTTACATTTCAAGTGAACCTGGAACTACAACACCACAACCATCACCACTAACAACAACAATACTACTACCACTTATTAAAGTTCATTAATTGCAAGGTTAATCAAAGTCACGTGGCAGGTACAGTGTCTGCTCTCCTCTCACCAGCAGGCTGAGTCAGTGTTGCCGCCGTTCATTGACACTAGCTCTTTCACCTTCACTTGGCCCAGATTTTCGTCCTTTTGAGGCTTATTTCGGGTAGCTCAGTGGCAAAATGTGATTATGCTACAGTCTACATTCTTCCCTAACACTTCATCGTGACAAGCATCATATTCTTATTTCAGTCTATTGCAGTAGCTCAGTATTTACGATGGAGATGGTAATTTTAAGACAATTTACGGTCAAAACATATAACCATTCTGAGGACGGGTCTGTATTTATGTATGCATTTTATGTGTTTTTGCTATTCAGTCTGTTTAGTATAGTGGAGAGAGGATGATGGCGATGATGATGATGATGACGACTGTGTAAGGTTGAATTGATAAGAGAGAATAAGTGTACGTGTGTGTGTGTGTGTGTGTACGTGTGTGTGTGTGTGTGTAAGTAAGGTGCAGCGCTGTAATTTCAGAAGAGTTTGTTGATGAAGATTAATTGGTGTCTGGCGTGAGGTAGGGGGGAGAGAAGTGTAGGAAAGTAACAAACGAAGGAAAGAGATGGAGGAAGGAAGTGGAAGAACGAAGGAGGAGGAGGAGTAGGAGGAGGAGGAGGAAAGAAGTTGAAATATAGAAGAGAGGAGGAAGGACAGAAAAACTAACGAGAGATGGAAGGAAGTGACAGAACAGACGAGAGGGGGGGTATGGCAAAAGAAGAAAGGAGGAAGGAAGTGGAGGAAGAGATGAGAGGAGGAATGCACTGGAAGAAGAGGCGAGAGGAGGAAAGATGTGGAAGAAGGGAAGACTGGAGGAAGGAAGTGGAAGAACAGAGCAGAGGAGGAAGGAAAAGGAAGAGCAGGGCAAAGGAAGAGGTGGAAGAACAAAGCAGAGGAGGAAGGAAGAGGAAGAACAGAACAAAGGAGGAAAGAAGAGGAAGAACAAAGCAGAGGAGGAAGAAAGAGGAAGAACAGAACAAAGGAGGAAGAACAGAACAAAGGAGGAAGGAAACAAGTGAAATGTGTAAGAATTAAAAATAAAAACAAAGAGGCAGAAGAAAAAAAGAGGTGAGAAACTGAAACAACATAAACAAGAGGAACCAGCGGACAGCACTGTGGGAGCACGCACCTCCGCCAGCGCCCACACCAGACAAATCAGACCACCACCAAAATTCAGTCAATTCTCCCTTGGCCCATGACCCATATATCCACAAAATATAATTGAATTCCATCGATTACAAGTTGAGATTTCTTGTGAACAATCAAAGAAACAGACAAAAAAAAAAAAATCCTACTACCGCGTCTGGATTCGGATCCGCCACAAAATTAAATCAACTTTTCCACGGCCAATGGGCTGCCCCTCCAGAAAATTTCATTGAAATTCGGCTGTAAGTTTTTTAAGATACTTGATGGACAAACAAATAGACAGGTACCGGTGATCACATAACCTCCCCCCAACTTCATTGATGGAGGTAACAAGTGACGCGCACTCAGAGAGCGCATGCCTCTACCACCTATACCAGACAACCCAGATCACCAACAAAGTTAAATCAACTCTTCCTTTGCCCATGACCCACATATCCACAGGACTTCATCGAAATCCATCGGTAACTTTTTCAGATACCTTATGGACAAACAAGCAAAAAACAGTCCTGAACCGGGTCGCATACCCAGATCACCACTAAAAGTTAATCATCTTTTCCTTGATCCATGAACTACGTGTCTACAAAATTTCATTGAAATCCTCCAATAACTTTTTAAGATATCTTGTGGACAAACAGAAGTATAAGGGTAAATACATAGCCTCCTTCAAATTCCTGCGTGGAGGTAAAAAGGAGGCAGAAATATACAGAGGTGAGGGAGTAAGGTGAAAAGGGAAGGAAAGAAAAGAAAAAGGAAAGAAAGTGGAGAAAGCAAGTTAGAAATCCAGGAAGAGAATGAAAGGGGAGAGGATGAGAGATAACATGAAGACAGTGAGAGATGGGACAAGGGGGAGAGGGAAATGAAAAGCAATTGCATAGAAAAAGAAATAAAGAGTAAAAACACAAGCTGGGGAGAAGGAAATTAAAGGAAGGTAGGAGGGAAACTGTGAAAGGAAGGAAACAGGAAGTAGGAGCTGAGTATGAAAGAAAGGAAGCAGAAGGTAGGAACTGAGGTGTGAAAGAAAGGAAGCAGGGTGTAGGAAGGGGGCAATGAAAGGAAGGAAGCAGGAAGTAGGAAGGAAGGTGTGAAAGGAAGGAAGTAGGAACAGAGTATGAAAGGAAAGAAGTAAGAAGTAGGAAGGGGGTATGAAAGGAAGCAAGCAGGAAGTAGGAAGGGGGTATGAAAGGAAGGAAGCAGGGAGTTGGAAGGGGGTTATAAAAGGAAGGAAGCAGGAAATAGGAAGGGGATACGAAAGGAAGGAAGCAGGAAGTAGGAAAGAAAGGAAGGAAACAGGAAGTAGGAAGGAGGTATGAAAGGAAGGAAGCAGGAAGTAGGAAAGGGAAGTATACAGGAAAGGAAAAAATTATCGGGTTCTGAGAGTAATATGTAGCGCATCTTTTTAAAAATTTCCGCTTAAAATTTGCTCATGGTTAGGCCTTTGATTACACTTTTGAGGTAGAGCCAGGATTCCAAGGACATAGATGGTGTTGAAATGAGTGTTGACCCACTTCACTGAGCATGTTGTTGATCTTTCTCCCTCTTTCGTGTTTTCCCTTTCCTTGTTTTCTAGACCCTACCTCACATCATCCTTAGGTGAGAAAACAGAGCAACAATGATGATGATGAGAGTGAGCGACGAAGGGCGAGAATAAATGAGGCAGTATAAAAGTAAGATAAATAAATGAAATTAGTAAGACAAGGGAGTATTTATAAAAAATCTTAACTGATATAAAGAATAAACAAGTCACCATAACAATTCATTATTATCACAGAATATTTCATCATCATCATCATCATCATCCATGCCTCTTTTCCCACTCAAGGATGTCTCTTTAATAATCACCAGTTTGAACGTTTATGCAGTCAGTCTTATACACAAGCTTCGGGGAGTTTATAAGTACGGCCCCAAAATTTAAAATGAATGAGAGAAGAGACATGTAATTAATGAAATCATATACAGTATATTAAAAGAGAGTGAGATGAACCTTTCACTAAAGCAGCGTTTTTATTGTTTAATGCTTTGCCGCCAAACGATTTCTTCAGCTTGTTTTTAAAAAATCGTGGTGAAAACGGGAGAGAAAAAAATCAGTAGGGTGCCGTGTGATTTTGTTTTCTACATCCATACTAGTTTACTCTGTTTAAGAAAGGCTGCTCGCACTGAAGTATTTAAATATTTGACTGAGGTGAGTTTCTGTGAACTGGATAAAACCATCCTTCGTCAGTTGGAGTAAAATACGAAGTTCTGTACTCTCGGCTTGTAGGTATTAGGTGGATGGCTCCCATCGACTGTGGGAGGTACTACCATGAGAGTGAAATGTGGTTACAAGCTTGGTAACTAGCCACACACTCATTACTGTTAGGCAGAGAAATTTCAGCCACATGTACAGTCACTCGATGATTTATTTTTTTGAGTGTTGTACATGGAGTCAGAGTCCAAGCTGAACCTTTCACATTGTGACAGATCTAATTACACATCTCAGTTCTTTTTTTTCCAATAGCTTCTAGCAACTGCTGGAAATAATTGTCGGGTTTTGGGATTTGGTTTAGCGTCCACCTCATAGAAAAACATCAACTGTACCATGGCCAGCCCCCAATACGGGGATTTCTTCAAAGGAAATATGGCGTTTTTTTTTTTTATGTCTGTACTCTCGGCCAAAATGTTGCTCAGCTTTCTTTTGCGCTTAGTAAAATCGTCTGTTGTCAGTCGAAGAAATAAAGAGTAGGTGATTCGCAGCCCAAGGTTTGACAAGAGCGTTCGTCGACCGCGAGACCTGCGTCGCACCAAGAAAAGCCCAAAGTGAGGAAGGGTAAAGAAATGAGCGTGGTGAGCAAGGGAATGGGTGGGATGGTTTCGTATCTCAGTGGGCGGTGGGGCTGGGACAGGAAAGTATACCTTACGGAAGCGGATGTTTCATGATCAGTAATTTGAGTGCAAAATATCCATTTCAAAACATCCTCCAAGAAGGAAAGTGTCAGGGATGGTAAAGAAATGGGTGTGAGGGACAAAGAAATGGGTGAAATGAGCTGCAGTTTGGGTAGGGGGGGGGGGAGCCATGGGAGTATACCCTGTGAAAATGGATGCTGTAGGGCGCATGGACTGACTGCAGTGATAGTTTGTTTAAATGTCTTCTCCAACAATAACCAGAAGTTAAGCTCGAGTTGCTCTCACATGCCTGGTGTCTTTTTACTCAGGCAACAAATGGAGAAGTACACAGAAGACGGATGAGTGTGTGAGAGAGGAGAGTTCACCAACAGTATAATGAACTGAACCACTGGCGGTAGTGTTGGAGGTTCCGGAATAACGGGATAAAGACGAGTCGAATAAAAAAGAAAAACTTTAGAACTGGATCCCATTATAGAGGACCGGATTCTTTTTATGGAGAATCAGATGCCTTTGTAGAGAGGTGCATTGTTTTGTGAAGAATGGGCCCTGTTCTGCGGAATGAGATTTCTTTCTATAGGGCTGAATAGCGTGGTAGAGTACTGAATTGGATCCCCTAAAAGTACGTTGGATTCAGTAGCCAAGAATTTCATTCCGTTGGAGGTGAGAGAAAGTGTGCTAATCTTGTTAGTGATGATGCAGACTTGGCGATATCGGGCTTACTTATTAACACTCAGCCTCCCATGACTCACTCTTAGCTGAATAAAATCGTCTGGCGTTAGTTGAGTCAAATAGGAAGCCAGTTGGGATAGAATACTAGAGTTGAGATGACCATGAAAGGGTTGATTAGTAGTGTTATTGCCTTGTGAAGTAATATTGTGAACTCCTATCCTCGTGACTCCGTCAGCCTGAAAAATTTATTTTGTTTATTTATTTTTCCTCTTTCTATCGTCGGACGATTTTATCAGCCAAGAGACTTCGAACAGGAGAAGGGGAGGGGGTTTAGATACAACCATCATTAATCCTTTCCTATAACAGGTTCTTTCCCAACTTGAAAAAAACAGTATGTGATGTATACTCTTTTTTACTCTAACTTGGCTCAGATTTACTACCATTTGCGGGAAACTTCACGTACTTCGGTAGCTGAACAAGGCCATCCTACAGCACTTCCCCTTGATTATCATCGTATTTTGGAGTTAATAAGTTGCTAAAACTGAACAACCAACATGGAGAAATGTCAGTTTTTAGGCCAAGTTAGAGTAAAAGGGTTCAGTAGCCTGAGTTAAAACGAAAAGTACGTCATTGTAGTGTAGGGGATAACATAGGATAATTAACCCCTTCAGCACAATTATTTCATTCTAACTATTCTTGCTGCCCCTAGACGGTTTTATTTAGCTCCGGATAGATTTTCCAGGCTGGGGGGAGAGATACAGCCCTTATTAACGTCTTCACAGCTACAGATCCTCCCAGAGCTGAATAAAAATCGTCTGGCGGAGACGTGACTAACACTCGTGGTCGTGTTTTGCTAGTGGTTTGTTCCAGCTAACCCAAGATGGTTTTATTCAGCTGAGAGTTACAGTTGAGCTTGAGAGCGTTAATGCTGTCTGTATTAGCCTTCTCGTTGCCGGAATAATTTTAGCGCTCTCTGCAGGCAACGCGGGACTAGTTTATTTATATGAGATTGAAACATAGGAACCTGGGAATTGAAATGAAAAACATGTTGTCTGACTGGAGTGATTTTATATACAGGATTCAATACCAACTGGAGATCTAGCGGTTCCAAGGCCTCATTCGGAGTGACGGCCCTGTGTATGTTCGATCCCCATGATGTGACGGCAAGTTTTTCCATCACATAATCGCATCAAGGGAAGTAAGCCGGTCACCTACCCTGATGTAAGCCGGTCACCTACACTGATATGTGCTAGACTACGTTATCCAAGCTTAGTGTCTCCCATGCTCTTACTCCTGTTGCTCATCGTCTTCCTTCCGATGCATTATCTGGCAACATAAATATCAGTGATTCATGATTTTGTATGACAGAACTTCAGTTTTGTGGTTTACGGTGTCTGGGGAATGAAGAAGGTGGAGGTTTAAGATTAATGCCTATTGACTACACGAGAGCCATTGGGGTGAGCTATCAGTTCTGCTAAATCTCAGTGTTATCGTAGAATCTGACCCACAGCCATCGAGGTCGTATCTTGGTTCCTATTTGTACTGCTGTGTGATCAAGAACAAAGGGACACAGACTTTATACAGGGATCTGACGGCCAGGAATCAGGGAGTTGTGGAAGGAACTGGGAGGGGGAGATGGGCTACGGAAAGGGAGAACAAACTAAGGGCGGGAAGGAATGGGGAAAGGAGGGAGGGTGATGGGGAGGGAAGGAATGTTACTCTGGCACATTTGGCCTGAGGTTGTGATACGTGAGGAGCAACCCACAAACACGTACACTCCCTCTGCCTGCCACCTGTCTCATGCCCTCACCTTCCCACCCTCCTGTGTCACCTGCCCTCTGCCTCCCTCCTTTGTCACTTGCCCTTTCCCTCCCTGCTCGCTCGCTTTCTCTCCCATCTTTCCCCTGCTCTCGCTTCCCCTCCCATTCAATAGCCCTGCCTTTCCCCTCCTGTTCCCCTCCCCTCTCCCTTCCACCTGCCCTCCCCCTCCTGTCTTCTGCCTTCTCTCGCCTCCCTGCCATCTACTGCTTTCCCTCCTTTCTGCCCTTTCCCACCCTCCTCGCTCCCACCCTCCCTCCCTCTTTCTGCCACCTGTCTCCTGCCATCCCCGTCCCTCCCTCCCTGCTGCCCTCCCCCTCCCCCTTCCTCCTCCGTTCCCTGCCCTTCATATATGCAACTGATCATCTTCGGACCTGTCTTCCTCATTCTGTGCTTCTTTACCCATGACCTCCAGTTTCTTAAGGATAATGGGTTCAGGCATCACGAAATGAAACGGATCATGATTCTGGTTCTTTTGTTCAGTTTTGTCTGTCCTTTACCTTTGTTGCTTTATTGTTGCATTTTAAATGATCAGTGAGGCAGACGACGCATACATCTTGTCTTTATACATATACTATAGAGATGGCGATGTGAAAAGAAGCAAAAAACGCAATAAGGGAGTGATGTGAAAAGAAGCAAAAAACGCAATAAGGGAGTAAAAGAACACAAAACAAACCAATAACGGAGTACTGTAAAAGGCGACAAAATGCCGCAATAACGGAGTGAATGAGAGACATAGCCCAGTAACGAAAAAGTCACAGTGTGGTTTTATGAACTGCAGATGAAGTCGGCAGAGGAAGAGGGCGGGAAAAAAAAAAAAACTGGCTCTTGGCACGGTAAATGTGAGATGATCTGCGGGGTAACGGAGGCGCAGGGGGCGAGACAGACGTGTTTGATGTTCAACGGAGCCTGGCAACGCTTGGCGGAGTGTCTGGCGCGTCCGTTGTGTCCCACCTTGAACCCTCTCCACGCCGGGGCCAGAATCGGACATAGGGACGTATTCTAAGTGCTGGATAGATCTCGCAACGTATCTTTCTAGGCGATTTATTCTTCACATGGACCTCTCTAACGTCTTTTGTGTTGTTGATGTAAATTGCCAATGTTTAAAACTTTGAAAATAGCTTACAAGTGAAAGTTAAGGTGCAGTACGGAAAATAAGTCGCTGCAGAAGAGGTGCTACGAAGTCTCCTATCCTACTTAGAATACGGGCCATTGGGTCTTACTCTACAGTAGATGGTAGGAGCTTCGTGGCATCTCTTCCTTAGCGACTTAATCTCCACAAGGACGTCATATCCTCTAGTATGTTACTGATGCATACTGTGTCGATATTAACCCGATATAAATAACAAAGCAAAAGAACGTGAACGGGGGGAGAGGAGGAGGGGGAGACCAAGGATGACATGGAGGGATGGAGTGGAGAGGTAATTGAAAGAGGGGGAGGGGATGAGTTGGCAGAGGACGGGGCGACGTGGAGACGATTTGTTTGTGGCCACCTCTTACAGGATTAAACTGACAATAAATCAATAGACAGAACAGAAGAACAACCCCATTCACTGATCCATGTTGTCGCCTAACACGGATCCGGCTTATCAACAACACAGCCCAATGGAACCAGGTGCTCTTAACTCTCTCTCTCTCTCTCTCTCTCTCTCTCTCTCTCTCTCTCTCTCTCTCTCTCTCTCTCTCTCTCTCTCTCTCTCTCTCTGTCTTTGTGTCTGTCTGTCTGTCTGTCTACTTGGATGAGAGTGGTGAACATACTGGTGGTACATCTAGCTTACTTTTTTGGTCTTAAAACTCTCTCTCTCTCTCTCTCTCTCTCTCTCTCTCTCTCTCTCTCTCTCTCTCTGTCTCTCTCTCTCTCTCTCTCTCTCTCTCTCTCTCTCTCTCTCTCTCTCTCTCTTTCTGT
>JAGKTI010012305.1:10935-24838 GCA_018397915.1 Birgus latro | reverse complement strand
CGGGATTACTGTATTCACGTTGTTATGTCTACAGAGTCTCATCGTCCGCAGACGTCCCGTCAACTCAGTGTACCCATACATAGTGTCATGCGTTATTATTTTATTCGATTATTCATTGTACTTTACTACTTTCTTTCAGGTTATTCATAATGGTAGCTTATAGATAATGTATTATATAATGTAGCTTTTCCTTTTCGGTCTTTCCTATGAAATTTCCATGTCAGTTTTTCCATGCTGCATGGTGGTCTTTCTCACTTTTTCTTGCCAGTTTTGGCTGGAGGGTTTGGAGGTGGGGGGAGCCTTCTTGCTTTACTATCCTTATCCTTCAGCATGCAGAGTTAGATCTTGTAGTCATAGTCTACTCTGCAACAAACAGCCTCGAAAGGACCATGAGGTCTGTTGCTGTTTGCTTTCCTATGTACTCCTATGAACTGCAGCGTAAGCAGCATTCTCAGGCTCAGCACCAACCAATACCATATGTCTCGACACTGTCGGCAGTCGAGGGCTAACACTACTGACGCTACACCTATATCTCTGTGCTCCACAATTAAAGGCCGTAAATAGCTACTCCAGGACTTTCCTTCAACCATAAAGAGAGGGGTGTTACACATAGCCATCGAGACAGACAGACAGAAAATAGCAGTAACGTTACCACTTTTGGGCAAAGCAATAGTCACATTTGCATCTAAGATCGTCCCAAAGTTAACATGGGCAGAATTCACCAAGCTTACAACTCAAGCAGCCACCCCCTTGTTAGGGAAGGTCGTAGCACTAGCACAGCTCGACTCCCCCACTATGACAGAAACCTCGACAAAACACTTGTCCAGGCCCGGCGACTCGTCATCACCGCATACCCGGAATGCAGTAAGGAAACCCGGGAACAACGTCTTCAATACCTTGGTCAGGATTCTCCCCAGTGCTGTCAGGGAGCACTTCACAATTCATGACCCAGCAGGATATCCAGCTTATTCGTCACCTCCTGGCTGCCCGTACTACCCCACAAAAGATTGGCACTGCGAGCAAATTCCCCACACAAAAAGCAGCGCCACCACGCACCTCTCGCCAACCTCCAGTCCAGCCAAGCCCTCCACCAACACCCTCCATCCCCAAGGCCCACCCCTCACGCAAGCACCTCGACACAAGAGACAACAATTGGATTTCCATTAACCCACAGGAATTCACCACGTGCAGCAACAAATGTCCCCTCCATCACATCAAGCAACAACTCAAAGCTGCTCGACGGAAGTCCACCACCCAGGGACCCCATGAGGGCTTGGCCCTAGAGGACGAGGGTATCCAGAGTGACACCCCCACAGACAACCACTTAGACCCCCGGGGAACGGAGCCCGAGGACGACTACACACCGCAGCAGCTGGATTTTTAGGACTGCCCCCTCACCTCCCCATGGTGGTAGGGGCCACCTCACAGAAATATCGCCCCCAAGTCTACAATAAGATGAGACTGAATGCGGTAAAGGCGAGGCTGCTTGTCGATACGGGAGTGGCTAGATTTTGCCTATATAGTCATTTTTACTCCCATCACCGTTCGACCTTTAGCCCACTTTTCCCCACCTCAGCTCATCTTGTGGATGCGGGAGATGGCCCCCTGCCCATACATAGGGAAACTCGGGCCCTACGTGCAGACACACACCAAAACGTCTCTGAACTGTTCTCTTTCATCATTTTTGACTCCTTGTGCCGTGCGTATGACAGATACCTGGGTCTGGATCTTCTTCAAAAGCTCCGGACAAGCATCGACTGCTACGGGCATCAAGTCCAGTTTAACAAACCTCCGAACTCCAGCCCCCAGACCATCTGCACATGCACGCCCCCCCCCCCAGCCCCATCTCCATCCCTCCTTCCCTGGGTTTCCTGACCCCTTGTTCTCTCTCTCTCCCCCCTCCCCCCTGCCTCCACCTTCCTTGCTACCATCACCTCCACCCTCACCATCCCCCCTTATCATGAGGCCTGGTTGCAACTAAACAGGCCATCAGGAACCCCCATTCTCTTCTCCCCCTCCTTACCCCCCGGAACCCTATCCTCCTGCCTACTCCCCCCACTGTCCTTCCCCACCACTGCGACATGGTGTGCGTCGCTAACCTCTCCACCACCACCCTTACCCTAACCAAACGGTTAGTCATGTGAGAAATGGAGGATGCCGAGCCCCCCTTCCTCCCCTGTCCACCCACCTCTTGCCCCACCATCAGACAGCCTACACCACCTACACCTGGACTTTCAGGACTTATTTGCATCAGGGCCGACTGATAATCCACACCACTGTCCTGCCCCACGAGATCCACACCAAAGGACCACCGTTTCGCCAACCATCTCGGCGAAAGAATCCCCACTAGCGAGCTGAGGAGGACCGGCAGGTCCAGGAAATGTTAGATGCTGGTGTCATCTCGCCCTCCACCAGCCCATGATCCTCCCCCATTGTACTAGTGAAAGAGAAAGATGGGTCAATGAGATTCTGTGTGGACTATTGATGCCACAACGACATTACCACCAAGGACACCACACCCCTGCCCTGAACAGATGACTTCCTCGACTCCTTGTATGGAGCATCATGCTTTTCCACCCTGGACCTCCAATCAGGTTATTGGCAAGTCTCAGTCCACCCCGATGACAGAAGGAAAATTGCCTTCTCCACCAGCAACGGGAGGCGTTATGAGTTTAATGTCCTGCCCTTTGGTCTCTGTAACTCCCCTGCCACCTTGTCACGTCTTATGGAGTCCGTCCTTAGTGGCCTCACGTGGGAGACTTGCCTTGCATACTTGGACGACATCATTGTCTTTAGCAGGACCTGGGCCGACCACCTCCATCACCTCAAGCAAGGCTTCCAGTGAATCAGGCAAGCTGGTTGAAACTTAAACCATCCAAGTGCATCCTGGCAGCACGCTCCATTGCCTTCCTGGGGCATATCATCTCCCAGGAAGGGATTGCCTCTGATCCAGACAAACTCCACGCCATCACGGACCTTCCCCTACCAAAAGACGTATCCGAAGTCCGAGATTTCCTGGGACTAACTTCCTACTACCGAAGATTCATAAAGGGCTTCGCTGACATCACTAAGCCCCTCCACAGCCTAAGTAAAAAGGGCGAACCTTTCGTATGGACAGAGGACAGAGTTACCATATTCAACACCTTGAAAACCAAACTTATCACCAGCCCCATTGTTCCCTACCCCGATTACAACCTACCATCTCGCCTATACACAGACATGTCGCTCATAGCGATCAGTGCCGTCCTAGCACAAGTACAGGAAAGACAGGAGCACATTATCACTTGTGCCAGCTGACAACCAAGCTGAGAGGAACTACTCTGCCACCAAGCGGGAGTGCCTCAGGATAGTCTGGGCCCTGGAGCACTTCCGGGCGTACATGTCCAGCATTAAGGTCACCATCATCACCGACCATCAATCGCTCCAATGGCTCCGCCAATCAAACACCCAGAATGCACAGCTCATCAGATGGAGGGAGACATTACAAGATTTCCACTACGAGAACTCTTATCGTCCCGGAAAACTCCACACGAACGCCGACACTCTGTCGCAGCTTCCGGTACAATCTATCCACCTAGAGTCCGAGCTGCTGCAACGATGGCGAAATTGTGATTGACCAGACTGGATACCAGCCCATGTTTTTTTCCAAACTCCACCAGCAAGGTGATCACCTCTTCACACAAATGGGCCACATCATACTCGATCCCGAAACTGCCCTTGACACCTTGACCAATCTCCATTCTAACAACAGAATACATTTGGGCACGAAAAAATTACTACAGGTATTTCGGGACACCTACTGGACCCCAAGCCCCTCCAACTTGGCCCAACAAGTGGTTCAAGCCTGCCGGGCCAGCTCCCTCGGGAAAGACATCAGCCGCACCTCCAGTCCGGCCGGCAGGATCACAACCCACAAACCCTGGCAACTCCTGGCTGTGGACGTAGTAGGCCCCTTACCACCAAAAGCCGGCTACTGTTACATAATCACGTTCGTAGACAGCTACTCCAAGTTCCTCATTGGCTGTCCAGACAAGGAGCACCATGCTGTAGCAGTAGCTGAAGCCCTTGTCCACCACATCTTCCCCTACTTTGGTATCCTGCAAGTGCTACATTCTGACAATGTGCCAGAGTTCACTGGGAAAATATGGCAAGAGCTCATTATCATCTTCGGGTACCAAATTTCCCACTCCTCTCCCTACTGGCCTCAAGGAAGTGGAATATGTGAGAGGAGCCATCGTACCCTGTTAAACCAAGTGCAAACCCAAATAGAAGAAACTAAAGATGAAGACTGGCCCGCCCAAGTAAAGATCGTACAGTAGGGACTAAACTCCTGCCCCCGAGACGACAGCATCTCTCAGCACGAGTGTGTTTTTGGAGAAGCTCCGCTTTTCCTCCCCATCAGACATCACCTCAAACTCCCAACCAAGTCCCCAGTGTCCAGCCCACCTTCACCACCACACCATCTCTGGCCATGAAGATCTGCTGCATCATCTGGGCCCCAACCACGGGCAAGAAAAAATGTGTTCGAGGGACCCTGCACCTATTATGCCTCCACCGAGAATCACCCCAACCCTCAACACTATTCATTACCTTCGCCAGCAGCCACCATCCGGACCCCTACACCATCCACTGGACCTCCCTCCTACAACACCTCACAGCACAACACCAGACTGCAACCACCCATCCCTACCACATCCAGGCATGGGGATGTGACTTTTTCACCACCGACGGTCGTGAAATGCACAACGCCAAAAGTGAAACACAGAATACGTGGCGAAATACCAAAGTACCCCATGGGCCTTACCTGGCTGAGACACCCACCCCAGGAGCAGATGCCCAAGGGGCGGAAATAGGCAGCATGGGCTCCGTGCAAGACGGGCGCACCTGCGTCTTTCCTGCGCGCCCTCCTTTCGCTCAGGTAACTCACCACGGAGTTCCCAGTCATGGTGGACTATATCCCTGCCGGACCAGCCCTCGCCAGGTTCGGGGTGGGGCTAGTTTCCTAGTCCCATATAGCCAGCAGGAGACGGCCACCAGCCGCTCAGTCGCTGCTTCCCTCCCTCAAATCATACCGGGTATGGCCACCAGCTGCACACGGGGAGGAGACGACCACCAGCCATTCCTCGATCTAACTCTACAAGAGGGGGACAGGTGACTGCCACCAGCCGCACCCAGGAGATGACCACCCAGCCACTCCGCATAAAAATCCAAAAGAACAGGTGACGGCCACCAGCTGCACAACCTGGAGTAGCGATGGCCACCAGCCACGCCTCCGTCAGGAGGGACCTCCCATTGGTCACGGCCACCATCCGCGCCCCTGCGGGCCCTCTGGGAAGTGGGACACCGGTGACGGCCACCAGCCGCACCTGCACTCCCGTGACAGCCACCAGCCACACAAGGGGTGTCGTCCTCGTGGGGCATGGCACCCTTGGACAAGCGACTGCCACCAGCCACACTCTACCTATCGGAAGCCAGGGACACGAGCCCTTAGTGATGACCACCAGCCGCACGGGGGAGGAGACGGCCACCAGCCTCTCCATCAATCGTGCCCTAGGGGACTGGCTATAGCGATCTCCCTCCTATTTCAAACCTCTTCTTTATCGTAGATATATCGATGATACATTTTTATTGTTTAGTTCTGCAGACCTCATCCCCCTCTTTCTAAACTACTTAAACTCGAGGCATCCTAATATTCAGTTCACTTCCGATATTGAAGAAAACAACAAACTTCCCTTTCTTGATTTACTAGTTCAAAAAAACAACAACTAATTCTTTCACTACTTCATGGGGGCACGGTGGCTCAGAGGTAGAGCATCAAGCTCGGGACCGGGGGGTCGCGAGTTCGAGCCGCGCCCGGGACCGCCGTGCCGGGAGGGGTAGCTCTCTCCTGTTACCTAGCGGGGCTATATGATCTCATTTTAAGGTCTAGCTCGGGGATTCTTTAATCCTTTCACTACTTCAGTGTACCGTAAACCCATTTTCACAGGATTAACCACGAAGTTCAACTCAGCTATTCCAACTCAGTTTATGAGCAATTTGGTGTCAATCCTGATGACCAGAGCTTATAATATTTTTGCATCCTGTTTTGCTTTACATTCAGAATTGAGTTTTCTTATGAAAACATTGTTCTCTAATGGTTTCCCAATTTCTTTCACACATACCCATATGGGAAGACAACTAAATAAGATCCGTAACCCACCTTCTCTCAAACTCACAGTAAACACATCACCTGTGTATTGTATCCTGTCATCTTTAGGCCCAAAAAGTTTTTCCATACGTAATAATATGTCGAGTTTAGTTAGGGAATTTTACCCTTAAGTATCCCTTAGAACAATTTTCAAACCCAGCAATACCATCGGAAAATGATTCAAACATAAAGACCGAATCCCTGCCGCTCCGCAATCCTCTGTTGTCTACAAGTTATAAATGTAGTCGCTGTAATGCGTCTTGTATTGGACAGACGAAAAGACAGTTAAGAGTAAGAATTGCAGAGCATCGGGGACGGTCATATACAGCCGGTCTACCTATAGCTAAGCCACCTTTCTTTGCCATCCGAAATTGCTGTGAAGCTTTATGCCACCCCATAAACGAATCAGATTTTTCTATTGTTCATGCTAGTCGTGACGAGGTAACGCGCCTCCTGACTGAATCACTTCTCACTCACCAATCACCACCTGCAGCCTACACTGGGCACACGCGACTGCTCCACACCCCTCCTCTTTTTTTAAGGTTTGACTTATGTATTGTATTATTGCATTTTTTTTTTCATTTTCCACTCTATTTAATAGCATTCCACCAACGTTAGCTTTGAAATTCTTTACTCATTGTTATGCTCTGTGTTTTATGGCGAAACTTCTCTCTCCGTAATGCACAGGCTCAAACCTCAGGTTTTCTCCTGTGTTCTGTGGTGCAACTTCTCACACCATAAGACACAGGTACAAGCTTTGGGGTTCTTTACTTCAAGACCGGGCTAGAACATGTACCAAAGGAACAGGGCATAAACACAGATAAACCAGTATTGCACATATATTAACCAGATTGACTGACACAATACAATATAGAGTATCATGTGGCACTTGCAGAATCCCTTGCAATACAATGAAGGCAACACACAATATAACAGAGTGGCACACTGGGAATCATAAGTCTATGGCTCATTGAGTGTCCTGATTGGGGCTACGGGCACAGTTCAGTCTTTTTCCGGCCAATGGGGTAATCTTGGGATGTATTCCCCTCGTAACACTATGGAGCACTGCCCTTTACACTGACGAGAGATCACTGAGAGTCACTGGCGAAGTCACAAGTTGTTACACGTGCGAACTGGGGCATGAGGAGGTGGGCAGGGGTGGATGTCACTCACTGGGGGCGGGGGGGAATATACAAGGGTCACACTGAGGGAGGACATCACTTAGCACTATTCAGGTGGGGTGTCAAAAGGGGTGACACTCACGCTCTCGGAAGGTTCGGGTGACAGCCCGGTGAGTGAGGGAGGCCGGCTGGGGACAGTGACACTGCCTCAATTCGGGGACATCCGGTGGGCGTAGTGGGAGGCTCACCTTGGGCCCTCCGGGAGGGGGCCTTGGGTGTAGTCGGGCCCTCAGGACTGAGGCCCAACAGGGCCAGGAGACGGTCAGCCCTTTGTACGGCTTGGGACGCAATTGGGGTGCGGAGAACGCCTTGGGACCCAGGGGAACCTGGGAGGAGTGGCATGCCCCTCAGTGACGGGCTGCGGTCTCGTATAGGAAAGGAGGCTGGCAGGAGTCGCCTGCGGCCGTGATGCCCCTGTGAGTCCGACAGCGTCTGCGGCCGGGACGGGGACGGCTGGACCAACTGGATTCCCACGACAGGCACGCTCCACACACTCTGCCACGATGTACCTGTAGGGGAGAGATCTCCACCCTGAGGGGAATGGGGGGAGGCAGAAGAGCATCCCACTCAGCTACAGGAGGGTTGGGCCGAGCCAGAGACTCGCTCCTCTACAGGAGCTTCCGACTGTGTGGAGGAGGGTTCCTCCCTCAGCTTGGCAGGCCCGTCAGGCGCCGCAACAACTCCACGCTGGAGATGGAGGAGGAGGTCTGGCGGATGCTCCTCGGGCCTGACAAGTCCAGCAGACGTTGCCCTGGTGCCTCTCGTCACAGAGGTGGCAGGAGGGAGAGACCCGTTGGATTCTCTCAACTGGGTAGGTCCATCGAATGCTACCATGCTCCTGCTGGGGGGGTTAATGCAGCCGCAGAGCACCCGTGGGGTGGCTTCACTAGGGCAGGCCCAGCGGATGCTGCCAAGGCCCTGCTCCCTGTCTTAGGACGCGCTGGAGAGATTCAGTGAACGCTTTCTCACCGGCTAGTCAGGCTGACGTAGCCGTGCCACTGCTCCTGAAGATGGGTGGCAGAGAAGGAAGAACCAGTGGTCACTCCCTCTCTAGTAAACCCAGTGGATGTTACTGGGCCGCTGCATGAGACTGCTCTGGAGCAACTCCCACCCCGAGTCTGGTGATGGTTGTTACGGCCGGAGAGTAATGTCCCCGGAATGCTAACTCTCGGGGTTTGTCTGGTTGCGGGGAGGAGGGGCATACGGGAGAAGGTGAGGTGGGCCGTTGTGGCCCGGAAGGCTGAGTTACCCGCCCAGTGTCTCCAGGTAGAGTGGATGTTACATCCCCATCATGGTGGGTGGGGGTGTCGTCGTCGGGGAGCATTTTAATCATCTCATCATAATCATTTTTCGTTTGTATTTATTATCATGGACATGGTGCTTTACTTTGGTTTCAAAATCGTTTTTTGTATTATCATAGATATGGTGTTTACTTTGGTTTTATTGTATTTTCCATAGGTTTGAAAATGACAAGTGAGTTGTCGAAACGTCACCAATTTATTAACCTGCCGAGTCCCACCGATGTATGATGAACGTCGCTACTTTTTTCCGTGGACAGACCCACAGACGTGCATCGTACGTCACCCAATTGCAAGGCCCATTGTGTGCACATTTATCAACATTCGTGGGTGATTTTTGGTAGGCATATGTGGGAGACCTTCCTCTACCTGCTGTCAAGCGGGGATACTGCCTGGCCCCACCTAACCCTCCTTCCCCCCACACTGGGCAATTCACCTGTTGGCAGTGACCTGGCCAGTAAAGGTACATTGCCCCACGGTCTCTCCAATGACAAAATTCAGGGTGAAAGTGATTCCTGAGGTGGAGGACAAAGAAACAAAGAAGCTAGAGGTAGAAACAAACAGAAGTGATGAGGTGGTAATGTCGTAAAGGAAGGTGCCATATACTGGGGTTTTGGGTGAGTGAACAATGATTTTATCGCCCATATTATTGTGTGAAAACCAATATAGACTTGTACTACACATAAATTCGTACCAAATGAATAAATAAATACATAATTTAAAGTGGCTTGAATTAGCTGACCCTTCTATAGTTTGTTTTCTTTAGCCAGGTACCCTGAAAAAGAAGGAAAATGTAAGGCTAAATGACACCTATATCAACATTTTTTACTTCAGGAGGGCGATTTCTCTATCAATTCTTGATGTTTCTCACCAAAAGCGGAGGTTTGAGACAAAAACAAAAACAAAAGTTGAAAATCGGTCAGGATCTGGGGGCAGGATGGGTGCAAAAACAGTCGGGACTGGGCAACTTAATGATGTTCCTGATCGCTTTGGTGTTTATCTTTATAAATTGGAATACCTGTTCCTGATCGCTTTGGTGTTTAGCTTTATAAACTGGAATACTCTAGACATAATAAGCCAGGAAAGCTGTTGGGACCAAAAGCTCCTGGATCCAGTGCAGGAGTTTTTCCTAACGCAACATGTAAAGGAAAGCACCAGAAAAAGATGATGTACCATCAGAACCAGATCTTATATTTCCAAGGCAAGAAAATGATATTGACAATTTAATGTGTTTTTTTTTTATGCAAGGAAGAAGGAACCAAAGGCCATGGGCCAGCACACTGTTCCCTCCAAGAAAAAGCAAAAACAATACAAAAGAGAGCCAAATTCAAGATCCATTCAGTTCAAGATGCCTGGACACACTGCGTTTGAAAGACTGGGGATCATGGGAAGTAGGGAATACAGACAGAGGAAGACAGCTCCAGAGTTGACCAGTTGCATAAATGAAGGACTGGGAGTAACGGTTAACTCTTGCATTAGAGAGCTAGACAGAAAAGGGATGAGAGACTGTTGCTAGGCGGGTACTACGTGCCCGTCATGGAGGTGGAGGGATGCAGGCAGACAGTTCAGAGGAACAGTGACCATTGAACTAGCGATAGAAGAGAGATATAGATGCAACAGTATGGTGAAAAGACAAAGGCTGAAGGGAATCAGTAAGAGGAGGAGAGTTAATGAGACGAAAAGCTTTTGACTCCACCCTATTGAGAAGAGCTGCATGTGGGAAGCCTCCCCACACATGAGAGTTGTACTCCATACACGGATGAATAAAACCCGTGTACAAGGTCAACCACTGTGCAGGGGTAAATAAAGTGGGGAGTCGGCTTAGCACACGTAACCTCTTGGAAGTAGATTTCACAAGAGATGTAATATGTTCTTTCCAAGACAAATCCCGAGAGAATGAAACCCCAAGCATGTTCAAGAATGATGCAGGACTGAGCTGGACATTACTAAACATTAGTGAGTAATCCTGAGGAAGATTTTGTCGGGTTCATAAGTGTAAGAACTGAGTTTTTGATGCATTAAAAATAACAAGATTATTTTTACGCCAATCAGAGATACGAGTCAAGCCAGAAATTAGGTGTGCCATAGCCTCATCCCTTTTTTGAAGTGACTGCTGAGATGGATGTTGCGGAAACCGAATGGAAAGGTGAAGGGTGGAATTATCAGTGTATGAGTGGATAGGGTTAGATGTAGAGCTTAGAAGGTCATTGATGAATAAAAGGAAGAGAGTTGATGATAGGACAGAGCCCTAAGGAACACCCCTATTGATAGGTCTAGGAGAAGAACGATGGCCGTGTACAACAGCGGCTATAAAACGACCAGAAAGTCGCTGAGGTCCACCCGCTGCCGTCAGCAGCTGAAGGGGAACGGGCTGCCTCTCCACTTCCGTCTGAACATCAAGATGCTGAGGACCCTTCCCCCCATGTTCTTCCACCTTCTGCTGAGTGTGTGGGCGGGCCTTTCAACAGCTGCTACACCTTCAGCTTCTCCCTTTCTGCCTCAGGCTGCCCCTGCGCTTCCACCAGCTGGGCTCCAGCCTGCCTTGCCTGCATCACCTACACCTGCGGACCTCCAGTCTCCTCAGGCCTCCAGCCTTGACCATCCTGTCTCCACTGCGCTTACTGCGGCCGACGTTGCCCGCATCTCTGAAAGCGTCATCACGAAATTCAGGGCACGTCTTATACTAGGTCTTCCTCAGTAATTTTTTTTTCTTACCCTCAGCCTCGCTAGTCATATCGCCACCTTCTTTTTTCCTTCCTTCTGTCCGCGTCCGTCTGCCGCCATGCAGAGGACGCTCCTCTTTAACTTTTTCATGACCTGTCACTTATGGGCTCTCTGGCTTCGGCTTTCCTGTCATTCTCTGACTAAATATATCTGTGCTGTTTGCTTATCTCCCAATTCTACTGACTATCAAAAATTCTTTGACTATCTTACTTCTACGATGGAACACATTCTATCCATTTCTCCTTTCTCTGAAATCTCCATTCTAGGAGATTTCAATGTTCACCACCACCTTTGGCTCTCCTCTCCTTTAACTGATTCACCTGGTNCATTATTAAACATTAGTGGGTAATCCTGAGGAAGATTTTGTCGGGTTGATAAGTGTAAGAACTGAGTTTTTGATGCATTAAAAATAACAAGATTATTTTTACCCCAATCAGAGATACGAGCCAAGTCAGACATTAGGTGTGCCATAGCCTCATCCCTTTTTTGTTGAAGTAACTGCTGAGATGGACGTTGCGGAAACCGAATGGAAAGGTGAAGGGTGGAATCATCAGCATATGAGTGGATAGGGTTAGATGTACAGCTTAGAAGGTCATTGATGAATAAAAGGAAGAGAGTTGGTGATAGGACAGAGCCCTGAGGAACACCACTGTTGATAGGTCTAGGAGAAGAACGATGGCCGTCTACAACAGCGGCTATAGAACGACCAGAAAGGAAGCTAGAGATGAAGGCACAGATAGAAGGACAGAAACCGTAGGAGGGCAGTTTGGAAATTAAAGATTTATGCCAGACTCGATCGAAAGCCTTTGAGATGTCAAGTGCAATGGCAAAGCTTTCACCAAAGTCCTGAAAGGAGGATGACCAGGAGTCTGAAAGGTAGGTGAAAAGATCGCCAGGGAAGCGTCCCTAACGGAACCCATACTGACGATCAGAAAGAAGGTGGTGACAAGAAAGATGCTTTAAGATTTTTCTGTTAAGAATTGACTCGAAAACTTTTGAGACACAGGATGTTAAAGCAATTGGACGATAGTTAGAGAGTTGGGAATAGTCACCCTTCTTTGGGACTGGCTGAATGAGAGCAAACTTCCAGCAAGAAGGAAAGGTACAAATTGATAGACAAAGGCAGGGTGCAAGCACAGAAGCACAGTTTTTGAGGGCAACAGGAGAGACTCCATCAGGCCCATATGCCTTGTTAGTATTGAGGCCAGTGATGGCCGAAAATACATCAGCTGAAGAAATTTTAATGTCGGTCATGAGGAAGTCAGAGGGAGGAAGTGATGGAGGGACGGCACCGGAATCGTCTAAGGTGGAATTGAAGGAGAAAATCTGAGTGAAGAGATCTGCTTTATCAGTAGAAGAAATAGCGACAGAGCCATCAGAGTAGAAAAGAGGAGGGAAAGATGATGAAGTAAAGTTGTTAAAGGTTTTTGGCAAGGTGCCAGAAGAAGCGAGAAGAATTCGAGTTGGAGAGTCGAGAACCTTTAGTACGGATGAAATTATTTTTAGCAGAGCGAAGAATAGACTTAGCAAGATTCCGGGCAGAAATATATAAAAGATGTGATTCAGGGGTGGGTTGACTCCGGTACCTTTTATAGGCCCTGTCCTTGTTGCAAACAGCATTAGAACAAGCGTGATTAAACCAAGGCTTTCTTGCATTAGTCAGAGGATATGAGAAAGGAATGCATGCTTCCATGCCCGAGAGAATAACCTCCATAATGCGTAAGGCACACTCAGATGGCTTCCGGCCATGGAAGCAATAATCATTCCAAGGAAAATCAAAGAAGTACTGCCTGAGGGCCTCCCAATCTGCAGCTCCAAAGTGCCACAGGTGGCGTTTCTTTGGAGCATCCACAGGCCGTACCGGAGTGAGAGGACAGGTTAAGGTAATAAGGTTATGATCGGAGGAGCCCAACGGAGAGAAAAGATTAACAGTGTAAGCAGAAGGATTAGTTGTTAGGAAAAGGTCAAGTATGTTGGAACTTTCTCCAAGGCGGTCAGGGATACAGGTAGGGTGCTGTACAAGCTGCTCTAGGTCATTAAGGATAGAAAAGATGCAGGTGGATCAGTGAAAGGAGAGGAGAGCCAAAGGTGGTGGTGAACATTGAAATCTCCTAGAATGGAGATTTCAGAGAAAGGAGAAATGGATAGAATGTGTTCCATCGTAGAAGTAAGATAGTCAAAGGATTTTTGTTAGTCAGTGGAATTAGGAGATAAGTAAACAGCACAGATATATTTAGTCAGAGAATGACAGGAGAGCCAAAGCCAGAGAGTAGAGAAGAAGAATCAAGTTCACGAACACGAGCGCAAGACAGATTGTTGCGTACATATACGCAACAGCCACCTTTGGCTCTGAAATGAGAATAGAGGAAGTAGGAGCATACATAAAAGGGTTTGCTGTCAGTTGCCTCAGACAGCTGAGTCTCAGAAAGAAAGAGAAGGTGAGGTTTAGAGGAGAAGAGGTGGTGCTCAACAGAGCGAAAGTTAGAGGAAAGGCCGCGAATGTTACAGAAATG
>JAGKTI010012305.1:0-10815 GCA_018397915.1 Birgus latro | reverse complement strand
AGGTGGTGCTCAACAGAGCGAAAGTTAGAGAAAAGGCTGCGAATGTTACAGAAATGAAGAAGGAGTGAGTCAGACAGTGGTTCCAGGCAGCTCCGTGAGTCGTCACCAGGAGAGGGGCGGATGGTGGGGGCATTTATGGTCCCCCCATCCTGGGGACTCCGAGGCATGGTTTACGTGCGCCATTTTACAAATTTTGAAAAGGAAGTGCAGTGTGTAGTGTGCATGCAGTTTGGTGTTGACAGTTTGAGAAACTTGAATTAGAGAGCATGCTCTGTTACTGAGACACTGAAAGAGTTCAGCACAGGGGGATGGTCAGGAACAAGTCCTGAGGGCTGATGAAATGGGAGCTCCAGCTCTCCCTGTCATCAGCTTTCCATCCACCTTGGGAGTACTGCCCTGCTTCACTGGTGCTACAGTCTACTCCTACGTAATTTAAAGTGGCTTGAATTAGTTAATCCTTCTATAGTTTGTTTCTTTCAGCCAGGTACCCTGAAAAAGAAGGAAAACATAAGGCTAAATGACACCTGAATCAACATTTTTAACTTCAGGAGGGCAATTTCTCTATGAATTTTCGATATTTCTCACCAAAAGCGGAGGTTTGAGCAAAAAAAAAAAAAAAAGTTGAAAATCGGTCGGAATCTGGGGGTAGGCTGGGTAAAAAAAACGGTCGGGACTGGGCGGGTTAATGATGTTCCTGATCGCTTTGGTGTTTATCTTTATAAATTGAATACTCTAGATATAATAAGCCAGGAATGCCGTTGGGATCAAAAGCTCCTGGATCTAGTGCAAGAGTTTTTCCTAACGCAACATGTAAAGGAAAGCACCAGAAAAAGATAACTATGTACCACCAGTATCAGATCTTATATTTCCAAGGCAAGAAAATGATACTGACAGTTTAATGTATCACACTCCATTCGGCAAAGCGACCATGCAGTACTAAAATGCAACTTCAGGATTGCATATGACATAGTTAACAGCAATGAGAGTTACAAAAAGAACCTAAACTATAAAAAGGGAAACTACCATGACCTAAAGAAGTACTTCTTAGAAACAGATTGGGAAAAGGAACTTAGAGGACAAGATTTAAATGTTATATGTAAAAAAATCCTGTGAACTTTATGAAATAGGAGTCCAAAAGTACATTCCACAGCACAAAGAAGCAGAAAAGAAAATAAAGAAATAATTTAATACAGAATGTAAGAAATCAAAACGAAATCAAAAGAAAAAAGAGACGGTGTGAAATAGATACAGAAGACACAGTTGTGAGAGGGCATATAACAACTATAAACAGGCAAGAAACGATTATACAAGAATAAGGAGACAAGGCAAAATACAGTTTGCGGAAAACATTATAAGTAAATGTAGCGAACAACCAAAGCTATTCTACAGCTACATCTGAAGCAACACCAAAGTAAAAGATAAAATACAATCCATTACGGATGAAAGGATCAACTATACACAAGAGAAAGATATTTGTGAAGCACTAAATAAGAATTTCCAATCACTTTTACAAAAGAAAATAATTTTGAGAGGGATGATATGGAACACGCATGCCCACACATATTACCAGATATCTATCTATCTATATACCTAGGCTGCTTCCCCAAAGAAAAGGGAGGTAGCCGAGAGAAGTCAACACACTACCAATTTACTCATCCACTCATACACATTCATTCGCATCTTAGCCCTAAAGGGGAGAAGGGACAGATCCTCACCGCACCACACCGCACGAGGGTCAACTACGCAGTGCAGTCAGTGACATCCGCAGCAGGGCCCGACAGCAAAGCTGGTTTACCCCTACCACATCATAATGGATCCAGCCCCTTACTCGCACCTGACCTGATCAGCTGATCAGACAAAATGCAGGAGAATATCCCCTCAGGGCTGCATCATCATTTATTCATTCACAATTTCTCTCCATTCATTTCTGTCACGCACAGCCACTCTTCCTTGCTCAACAGACAACCCTCTTGCATCCAACTCTCTCTTCACACTGTCCATCCATCCTATTCGTGGTCTTCCTCTCAGCCTTACACCTCTCACATCAGATCTAGTTATCTTTTTCACCAATTGCTCATTTTCCATTCTCTCCATATGCCCAAACCATCGCAACACCCTCTGTTCAACTCGATCAGCCATCTCCGGAGCAATTCCAGTTCTCCTTCGCACTTCATCATTTCTCACTCAAACCAAATGCGTCACTCCACACATACTGCTCAGACACCTCATCTCCATTACATTCAAACTTTTCCTCTCTGCTACACCCATATTCCATGTTTCAGCCCCATATAATGCAGTTGTAATATCCAGATTTTTTTTATGCTATTTAATTAATGAAGATCCCACCGGTGTGACACCAGTGTAACACAGGGATTTTATCTACATTCCAGCGCTTTAGTCGCCAGTGTAAGGGCGCTAATTTGACTATATTAATTTATTAGATTTTTATTGATTACTGAATACTGATTACTACCGAGGAAGAAATCCTAGAATTTTTATGGAAGGCCTCGTAAACTGATTACCATTAAGAAGTAATACCATCAGGTAGAAGTAGAAATAATTTTGGTAGGCTGCCACCACCCAGCGTTTGCCAGGAAAGAAGTTATTAGTCCCGTTCAGTGAAAGATGGGACACTGAGGCCTAGAGTCAGTAATCAGGGTAACGTGAGTAAATAAGAGTGCGTGAATTCAATAGATAGTAACATACCTTGCGGGCCACTCGATCTCACAATCAACTTCCCAGAGGAATTTAGATCAAACACAAGAAAATTAATTATCTATGATTTACTAACCTTAACATACATAAAATAAAATTAACCTTCGAACAAATAGTAAATAGTACACAGTTATACTCCAGCCTCTGATTCCTCCAGAATAACTGGTTAAAATAATGCTCTCTCCACCACAGAAAATAAATCAAGCTGACTCACATATCACGGTACAAAACTTATTAATTGAGAGAACACCACCACTGAAGATCCTTGGGCTTTTACACTCAACAAGATGTTGATAATACTGCACACAGATGAATTACTCGCCCGATCAATAAAATACATACATTAAGTATACATATAACTTGACCTCTTAACCTAACACGAGGTACACAGATAAAGAGAAAAGAATATTTCAAATTCTGGCGTGACTTGCATTAAACCACGGTCTCTAACGGACTCGCAGATTTTTTCCAGGCTCACAACTTATCACCAAAGATTACTCTAGATTTAGTATATTCACCCTAATTTTCCATGGGTTAACACAATTTAACATATCTATCTATATGATTGGTTGCACAAGAATGATTCTATATAAAATTTCACAGCGCTTGCAATAACCTGTATGTTAGAAGATCCGACATCATAAAACACACTCGCTTTTATCTAGAATACTTCACTTTTATAAGAAAAGGCTTTTCCAAGTGGACCATACGAATACATAATCGACAACAATGCAGAAATAAATGAACTAAGTGGGGGGACTGTGTAAGGGCTTTGGCCAGATGTACCGCATGACTCTAGTGAAGACTGCATTGGCCTCGATGTTACACTCGAAATCTGTTGATCGCCATGCCGTCAGGACTCACAATGAATATAGAAGAGAAGTTGGGGAATATCATCAGTCAACTTACTATATATACAGATATATAGAAGATCTATTATTGAGACAGGAAGGGGGGGGATTTAAGGACACTCTCAACTGATCTGTTGATCGCCATGCCATCAGGACTCACAATGAACATAGGTCTAGGATACGCGCTCGCTTGATGCTGTCGTCCCAAAGCTGAGACTGGCTTCGACTTATTACTCTACAGTTTTCTTACTATAACAATCATCAAGGAACTTGCAACAAGGAATTTTCTCTTTCCTCTACTTAGACAAACTGACTTATGATGCTTCAAATTTTGTGGCAGTAACATGGGTCTGACAGTTTTTACCGAAGCCTAAACTCACGCGTTTTACTTAATTGTATCCATGTGTCGCAGTTGTCTGGTCTACGTGATCTGGCGTCAGTGAAAATAAATAAATTTCGCGGCTATGAATGACTATAATCACTAATCAGACTTTACCTAAGCTCATAGACATTATTATTTAGTACAACAAGATGATAAATACAAACCCAACTACAAAATTCTGAATTCAAAGTGTAAATACAACTTATCGCGAATTTTAACCTCGAACTAACTTTCTTTGCCTCTTTATCAAAAACAGATCATGCTTCTGCACGTAATCTCGCTCCACACGGTCTTACATATTAATAATATCACACTCTTGTTACACTTTAACGTGGATCAAGCCCAAAAAAATGAATTTTGAGGTCCACTTCCCATACATTGCATCAATTAAGCAGGGTCCAGAACTACACCTACACCACACTTAAACTAACTTAAATTACACCTATATTACACTTACATTACACTTATACTAACTTAAATTACACTTATATTAACTTATACTACACTTATATCATACCTATACTAACTTAAAATTACAGCACTACAGTCGGTACCACAATACCCTCATACAGCCTTCTCTTTACATCCATTCTGAGTGAACGACATCTAAACACTTTTTTCATTCCTCCCAGCACCTTTCCAACTTCATTCATTCTAAACTTCACTTCTGCATCTATTCTTCCATCCACAGCAACCTGTGACCCTAAATACTTAAAACACTCTAACCTCCTCAAGCAACTCACCATTCAAAACTATATCCATCCTCCTACCATCTACCAACCTCGTACACTTCATCACTTTACTCTTATTCTCATTTATTTTCAGTTTCCTCCTTTCACACACCCTTCCAAACTCCTCTACCAACTGTCTCAATCTCTCCTCTGAATCAGCCACCATTGCAGTATCATCCACAAACAGCAGCTACATCAGATTCCACTCTCTACCATCATTCACCAGAGTCAGTCCTCCACCTAACACTCTTGCATTCACCTCCCTTACAACACCATCCATATGAATATTAAACAACCAAGGCGACATCGCACATCCCTGCCGCAGCCCCACTCTCACGGGAAACCAATCACTCACAGTATTTCCCACTCTTACACACACTACTATTTAGATAAAAACTTTTCACTCCTTTTAGTAACCTGCCATCAAGCCCATACAATCTTAAAACATTCCACAAAGCCTCCCTTTCAATTCTGTCATATGCTTTCTCTAAATCCATGAATGCCCAAAACACATCCTTACCTTTCGCTAAATGCTTTTCACACACCTGTCTAACGGCAAACACCTGATCCACACATCTCCTCCCTCTCCTAAAGCCACACTGCTCATCACCAATCACTCCCTCTGTACCCACTCTAACTCTCTTAATTAACACTCTACCATACACCTTACCTACAACACTCAACAGACTTATACCTCTAAAGCTAGCATATTCATACTTATCACCCTTACCTTTATACAATGAGACCACACAAGCACTTGCCCAGTCAATTGGCACCATACCTTGCACAAAGCACACATTCAACAATCTTACTAACCAGTCAACAATAGTCGCTCCACCACATTTCAGGCATTCCACAGCACACCCATCCATACCTGCAGCTTTCCCTGTTTTCATCTGCTTTACTGCCTCTTGCGCTTCCTCCATCGTGATCAAAGATTCATTCAACTCTCTCAGCACATCTATTCCTTGCACCCTTCCATCTGCCACAATCTCAGCCTCCCTTTCCTCTACATTTAACAGTCTTTCAAAATACTCCGCCCATCTCTTCCTTACTGCATCCATCTCAGTTAACATCCTTCCATCCTCTGCTTTTACTCACTCCTCCTTCCCAGACTCTCCCTTTTGCACCCTTTTCACCTCCTTCCAAAACATTTTCTTATTCTCTTGAAAATTCTCAGTCATCCGCCTACCCCACCTCTCATCTGCTGCCACTTTAGCATCACACACAACCCTCCTCGCCCTATTCCTCTTTTCCTTATACCTCTCATATGACACATCCTTCCTCTGCAACCACACTTCATATGCATGTCTCTTCTCACCCACAGCCATACTTACAGTACTTCCTCGCACCACCATTCACTTCCCTTTCTTACACCACCACCCACTCGTCTCACACCACACACCTTTTCTGCATACCCCACCACAGCACTCTTAAACAACTGCCATTCCTCCTCCACACTGCCCTCTCCTGATCTTTCACTGCGTTCCACTGATCTCTCAATTTCTCCTGATTATCATTTTCTCTCTTTTATCTAACTCACTCACATACAAATATAAAGAAAAAAAACAGGAATTAAGTAAATTAGACAAAGGAAAAGCAAATGGTCCTGATGAAATTTCATGTTGGGTGCTACATGGATGTGCAAAGGAGTTAAGTAAACCATTATCTTTAATATTCAAGAAATCTTTGGGACAAGGTAAACTACCTGATATTTGGAAGAAAGCAAACATTGCTCCTGTTATGCTACGTATTTGTGAGCCGGTTTCTCGTCCCTCAAAGAAGCAGGCTACAGCGGGTCCCTATTCTCGACCGGGTCGGCACTTCTAAGGAAAGGACTGGACACAAACACAAGGCAGTAACTGTTACACACATGTATTACAAATATCTTTCCAGAAACAATGGCACACAAATTAAAATACATTTGATGCTGGGTTGGCCGGGGATGTTAGTTAGTTACTTAGTTTAATGATTTCCTTCACCTATAGTGAAGGCCGGGCCATACATTAGCCCGCTCAGTGGGGTGATGGCTGATTAAAATAATAGAAAGGGGGAAGACAGGGCCTGGGGAATGCCCAACACACACGCCCTGTTTTTTGCTGGCTTTGTGGTGTGTGTGTGCCGGGGATGGGTTAACAAAATTTTACTTGACTGGAAGTCTGTCTCTTCACCGGCTTAGGGAAATTATGGTAGTATTCACCCAGCACTTATTGCACTTAGATTACACTTACAATTCAAGACACAGGAAAGCACTTGCTACAATTTCCTTTGTGAGTATAGCACTGGACGGCACTGATACACTGGTACAATTTACGTTAACACCTGGTATCGATAGACACTCACCTGGGCAACCACCTACCTTGACTGGAGTCTACCGCGCTACGATACACTGTGAGGGGAGACTGACGTATTTCCCTAGTTTCACTTGCGCGCCTCTACACTGGTGGGGGAGAAGTTACACGAACAAGGGAATGGCACGATTAATATGATTTTGTTGTTCTGTTGGTCACTGTGGCGTTTCTAGTGTGCCGGTACACTGGGGAGGGGTAAATTATAATGGACCAAGGGAATGGTAGTCTATATGATATTATTGCTCTGTGGGCCACTGGAGTACATCATTCACTGAGGGGGTTTCACGGGACTCCACTCAAGGTATATGCTAAGCCAGGAGGACAAATGTGCTCGTCAAATCTTACACCCGGGGTTCCTGGTCGATTTATCACTATGACACACTATAAGTAATCATTAACGTACACGTACAGTCACGCTCCCTAATTCAGACCCACCCCGAGCCAAGCCGAGAGCTGAGGGAGGCAGTAGCCACGGCTCTTAAACGAACGCGTTTACTAGGCCCCCCCCCCCCTCCTTCTTGCATCCAACATTCATTCTCTACCTTACTGCATTCCTTTCCACCCTCACCTCTTATGAAGCAATCATTTACTGAAAAGGACAATGCTGGACGGTATTAGACAGTAGATTTTAGAAAACATAGGGCATAAAAAAAGATAAGACCCGAATATATTATTTTTCTTAATAAATAAATGCGTTCGTTTAAGAGCCGTGGCTACTGTCTCCCTCAGCTCTGGGCCTGTTTCGGGGTGGGTCTAAATTAGGGAGCGTGACTGTACATCCTGGGTTTAAAACAGCACACACTATGTAGGTCCTCTTGATACACTTTCACTGAGGGGCCGTTGGTAAGTTCCTCTGTCTAGAGGAATGACAGAATAGCACGCCCTGGTTGAGGCCCCACATGTAGATGGGGGAGGCTAGGGGCTTGGCACGAAGAGAGCCAGGAGACGGGCCTGACGTCGAGTCCGGGAGAGACTCGGAGTGGTCTCACCAGCTGGTAAGTCGCGCCCTGGTGTTCGGGGCAACTCCCGGGGTAACTGGGGACCCAGAGTACAGGAACCCGGAGTGCTGGACTTTGGCAACGGCTGGAGGGCGGCGTCGCCGTCAGGATCACCGCGCGGGAACCTCGGGCTGGGGGAGTAGAGGACTGGTCTGGTCGTCGGTGGCCACGTCTGCTAAGGCTCTGCCTCTGCTGCTGCTCACACAGTTGGAGTCGCAGGGAACCAAGACCTCGGGTGAGGCCTTGCCATGGCTAGGGGGACTGGTCCTCTCGGGCTACAATATCTCCTGTGGAAGAGAAGCAGACGATGGCCGGCTCAAACTCCGGCCTGACGTGACTAGTGACCAACGCCGTAACGGCACAGGAGACTGCAGCTTCGGGGCGACTTAATGGCCTTCTCTGCCTCTGGCTGGACGTGACTAGTGGCCAACGTCGTTGTGGCACAGGGGGTTGTAGCTCTGGTGCGGCTAGAGGCCTGTACTGTGGAGCAAAGAGGACTAGCAGCAGAGGGACGGACAATGGCCGATCCTGCCTCAAACCCAGTACAGCTTGTAGCCGATACTGTGGCGTTGCTCTGGGAGGCACAACTACAGGAAACGGATGGCTGTTGGCCTGTCCTGCCCGACCGACATGACTTACAGCCTCTGTCGTGGCCCTGTAGCGGGGATGCAACTGGGCGAGGCCGCCGGTTTTGCCCCGTACCCGGTATGACGATGGCCAATACCGTGGTGACGCGTGGAGTTGTAAACTCCACCCCTTACCTGCCGAGTGAATTTCTGGCCGGAGACTAGGTGACGATGACTGCTACCTTCCCGGGGCATCGGTTGGGAGTAAGAAGGGCGCCGGGGAAAGGTACAGGTGTGCTGTTCCTGTTTGGAGCCGCATGGTGTTAGTGGTGGGGCCCCGGTAGTACTTGGGGGGTTGGAGGTGCTGGCTCCGGCCGTCGCGTCGTCTGTGGCTCCTGTCTGTATTTCAGTTCCATTATTCAAGAAAGGGAATAGACAAATTCCACTCAACTACTGACCAGTATCACTAACCAGTGTTGTAAGCAAGGTACTAGAAAAGCTGATAAGGAAAATTTGGGTAAATCATCTAGAACATAATATGATAACAGACAGTTTGGTTTCAGAAAGTGAAAATCATGTATTACTAACATGTTGAGCTACTATGATAAAGTAACAAACACTACAGAAAAGAGAAGGATGGGCGTACAGTATCAATTTAGATTACAAGAAAGCATTTGACAGAGTATCACACCAAAGACTTTTATGGAAATTGTACCATCAAGGAGGAATCCAAGGCAAACTATATTGTTGGATGCAAGATTTTCTTAAAAAAAGGAATATGAGAACAGTACTAAAGAGAAATTACTCATCATGCAAGGAAGTGACTAGCTGAGTTCCACAGGGCTCAGTGCTGGCACCAATTATGTTTTTAGTGTATATAAATGACATAGATAGCAACATTGGAAATGAAAGCTATTTAAATATGTTTGCTGATGATGCAAAAATACAAAGGAGAATTACTAATGCAGACTCTTGCAAAGAAGAATGAAATAAACTTCATGAATGGAGCAATACATGGCAAATGGAATTCAATGTGGACAAGTGTCAAGTAATCAAGTTTGGTAAAAGTGGAAAAAGACATGACTGAGATTATAAGTTACAAAGCAAAACCTTACACACATCAGAAAAAGAGAAAGACCTAGGTGTGATTATCAATAACAGATTAGCCTATCTCTGGCTGATCACATCAGTGAAAAGGTACGGAACATGTATACACTCCTTGAAAATATGAGAATAACATTTACATACATAAATGAGGACATGCTAAGGATGATAATAACATCTTTCATTAGACCAACCCTGAAGTATGCATCAGTGGTCTGGAGTCCTCATCCCCAAAAAACACATAAATAAGACTGAAAAAGTTCAAAGAGCCGCTGCAAGATGGCCACCAAGCTTCTGGGATCTAGGCTACAAAGAAAGACTAGAAAAACTGAATCTACCTACACTACAGGAGAGAAGGAAAAGGGGAGACATGATTATGCTGAATAAATGCATATCAGGGAAAGAGAAAATAGACATAAATGCTTACATAACCTATGGGGATGTATCAGCAAGAGGAAACTGCAAAAAGCTGCATAAAAAGAGATGCGATAAAGACGTAAGGAAATTTAGTTTCCCAAATAGGGCAGTTGATCAATGGAATACACAACCGAATGAAAGTGTGTGCCAAAACAATTCATAAATTTATGGATATGTGTAATGCCATAATTTTAAGGTTAGTGTAAGTGTAATATAAGTTAGTATAAGTATAGTGTAAGTGTAATATAAGTGTAGTTTAAGTTAGTGTAAGTGTAATGTAAGTATAGTCCTGGACCCCTGTTTAATTGATGCAATGTATAGGAAATGGTCATCACATTCATATTTGGGCTTGTTCCTAGTTAATGTATAGCAAGAGTGTAATATTATTAATAGGTAAGACCGTAGGGAGCGAGATGGAAGTGCAAAACCATGATCTGTTTTTGATAAAGAGGCAAAGAAAGTTAATTCGAGATTAAAATTCGCGATAGTTTGTATTTACACTTTGAATTCAGAATTTTGTAGATAGGTTTGCTATTATCATCTTTTTGTACTATATAATAATGAATTTGAGCTTAGGTAAAGCCTGATTATTGATTATAGTCATTTGTAGCTGCGAAATTTATTTATTTTCACTTGCGCCAAGTCACGTAGGCCGGACAACTGTGACACATGGTTACAATTAGTTAAAACTCGTGAGTTT